>JARVGP010000874.1:0-28029 GCA_029876185.1 Mansonella ozzardi | reverse complement strand
GTTTGAAAAAAAGATAAAATTTATATTCTAATTGGAAGAAAATAGTTGACGGCTGATTCCTAAACTGTAGAAATGTACATTTTCAAAATTTACCTTTTGATAAAAAATTTACCACTTTTTTAGCAGTCATGAATTACGTTCAAAAGAATTATCATTGGAAATGTTGTTGCTGATTGTACAGAATCCCTCATCCTTCTTGCATTCCTCACAGCCTTTTGTACTTGCATTACGGCATTTGTTATGTGTTTCACTTTCACGGAACGGGGTTTCGCCAGTTGTTACTGTTTTCGAAAAATCATTGGCCATATTTGTACAACTGGTCAATAAATTCAAAATGCACTTGAAGGTGCAGATTGAGGCAAGCCATATTTCTTTCAAAACAAAAATACACAAAGGATTGCGATCCAATCCTTTATGTATCGATCTAATAGCTATGTAAACAATCAGAAGTAGTTTATAAAATCTTGTCGCTAAAATCATAGAATGTATTATTTCTCTAATTAGAGAGAGAAATAGCTATGTTCATAAATTGTTGAGAGTATTAAAAGTATTTTTTTTTTTCAAATTTTATTACTGTTCCAAAAAAAAAATAATAAATTATTAATAATTAATAACTTTGAACGATAATCACAATTTGCCATGTTTTTAATTTCAGTTACGAATGCATTATTACTTGTCGGGCATTTTCTAGTATTCTTGTAGTTCATGAACTTTTTCGAGTTACTTAATATGTTTGATACGCTATTTATTATTTTAGCAATATTTTACTCCAGTTATTGCAGATTCAGCTAGTAACAAATGTCAATTAGAACAAAGGGAGGAAATTTTTTCGTTATAAACGAAAAGATATTTGAAATAAAAATAAATATATGAATTGCGAATAGCAATTATTTTTTAGGTTTTCTTCAAGGAAATAATATTCTCAATATTGGAGAGTAGCTCAAGTTCATTTGAACACAAATGGATTGTAATTAATACATTAGAGAAGATTTGTGAAGACCCACAAAGCATGGTTGATATTTATGTAAATTACGATTGCGATCTTACAGCAACTAATATATTCGAACGTATCATTGATGGTTTATTTAAAGTTGCACAGGTTTGTGTTAAATTTTCCATTTTAGAAAAATTGTTTGGGGAAATACTTGGAAATTTTTGCAGCATTTTCGTGGTGCTTCAATTATTATTTTCAAGTATTCGTTTATTTACAGTGTTACGGATAGTTTGTACGTATGGCAGAGTGTATGTATGCGTTTTATGCATTAGTATATTCGAAACGTTCTTTTACATCCCAAATATTAATATATGCAAACAATTTGAATGGATAATAAACGTGCTATTTTATGAACAATCTAATTATGATTTGAATGTGATATTGTTTGAATATATTGAATGTTTGAACGGTTTTATATTTTTTGGAAATTGTAAAAAAAATTCCTGTCGATTTTCCTGTAATTTTCTAAAAAAAAAAACAGTTTTGAAATAATACTGTACAGTAAATTTTATTGTTTTGCATTTTGTAACAAAGAAAATCTAGCGATGTGTTTTAAAATAGTTCACTCAAGCGCTTACAATGATTTCAGTAATTTAGGGTGGATCCATTTCTGATTACGGAAGTTCAGCCGCTGTATTGCAAAAACAACGTGAACGATCCATGAGAATCTTGGGATTGGAATGTTTAGTTGAATGCTTGCAGTGTATGGTTGATTGGTTTGATGATATTAGCTCCAGTCGACCTATTCATGACGGTTTGTATTAATTTTTAATAGAGGGAAATATATTTTAGGATAAAATTTTGGAGTGTTTTTCTTCTTGGAGATTAAGAATACCCAACAGTCTAAAACATTCAATATTAAAGTCTTGTCACTTTGGTAAGTAAGATTGCGTCAAAACACATTATAGATTGATTTGAATTTTTTTATATCACATATTAGTAACAGTTTCTGTGTGCATAGAAATTTTAAAAAAATGAAAAGTTCTGGTACACAAAAATTTAGTGCAGATTGTTTGTGGAAGTTTTTTTTAAAGAATTAGTGGAAAACTGAACATTTTAATCGAAAAGGATTGTAATGATAATTTCCAGATGCGGAAAGCATAGATATGTCATCAGCTGAAGCGGCGATTCCACAGACTTCAGCTATACATCAGTTTGAGCAGCTGAAGCAAAAGAAAGAGACAATGGAGCATGGGATTCATCTGTAGGTATTTTATTTTCTTTTACTTGTATTAACATCAGTTGTGCATAGAATTTATTTCATGATTAAAGTTATTGGAATAAAATATAACTAATTTTGAATTTCTCGGGAGTTTCATGTTTCAGATTCGCTCGAAAAACGAGTCAAGGTTTGAAGTTTTTACAAGAAAGGCAGCTGATCGGTACTAAACCTGAAGATATTGCCGCATTCTTTCACAATGAAGATCGATTGGATAAGACCGTTGTTGGTGATTATCTTGGAGATGGTGATGAGTAAGTTGTTTACAGTAGTTTACATAATTTAGTTGGAATCGTTATTTTATATCTTCATCCTTTTTCTGAATCTTTTAATTTCCTTTATCTTTGGAAAGAATGAATGAATGCGACAATCTCTGATAATTTGATTCCATCTGTTTTTTTTATTTTTGTTCAAAAGAAATTCGTAGCATGGAATTGTTAGGTTTCAAGGATTTTTTAGAGATTCATAAGGACATTGAAAATCTTTTAGTATTTTTAAAGTTATGAATATTGAAAATTATGGAAGTTTCAGTTTCAACAAACAAGTGATGTATGCTTATGTAGACCAAATGGATTTTTCGGGTAGAGATTTCGTAACTGCTCTGCGGGTCTTCTTAGACGGATTCCGTCTTCCCGGTGAAGCCCAGAAAATTGACCGATTAATGGAAAAATTCGCAGCACGATATTGTGAATGCAACCCAAAGTATGAATTAAAATATGACGATTTTTCATTTGTCCAACAATTTTTTAAATTTTTGCTTAAAATCAATTTTGGCATTTCAAAAATCATATTAAGTTTAGAGACCCTTTCTTTTATAATTTTCAATGGATTTAAAAGGAAAGCTTAATTTAAAGTCTTGGTCTTTTCGCCTCTGCCGATACAGCATATGTTCTCGCATACTCAATCATCATGTTAACAACTGATTTGCACAGCCCACAGGCAAGATTTTCATTCATTGTGTTGAATCTATCGTATATTATTGTCATTGATGTGGCCAGAACTAGAACCACAATGCCATAGATCATGGAATCAGTATTTATTTATTATCACTTGCTGAAGTTAGCAGTTGCTATGACTGTTCTTTATACTTTCTGCTGAAATTAAAGATGGAATTTCAGAATTTTTGTATTTTACACATATATATTTTAATAATATTATGAGAGGTTTACTCTTTCCATGAATGATTTTTTCAAAATTTTCTTACGTAATAAATAGAAGAAAATTTGAATATTGTTAGGTACGAAATAAGATGACAAAAGAACAATATATCGCAATGAACAGAGGAATTAATGATCAATCCGATCTACCACAACAATACCTCTCTGATATATACGATGAAATTGCGGGACGTGAGATTAGAATGAAACCAGGACTCAATAAATTACCTAAGCAGAGTAATTTTATTTGTCGTTTAAAATTTAAGATAGAATTTTAGGAAATAATGAATTGGAGACATATTACCATATTACTTAATTTTTAATTTAAGTGAAAAATGGAATTAGCTTTGAAATTCGATTGAGGGATTTTTATGCAGGTGCAACGGCAACCTCAGAACGACAGCGTAAATTATTACAAGATGTTGAATTGGCCGCTATGGCTCAAACGGCTCGAGCATTGATGGAAGCAGCATCACATTACGAAGCTGCATTTACATCTGCCTCGCACTGTGAACATGTTAGGCCAATGTTTAAGGTAATATGGATCAAAAATTTTTGTACATGCTGTAAAAATATAATATTGAATCAGGAATAAAATGAAAATTCATAATTGCAAATTTTAGTAATAACAATTAACGCCGTTTTGCTACTATCACTACGAATTTTTTGTTTTCAGTCTCCATGTTGTTATTACTGTTCCGTGTATTTTGAAATTATCAATTATTCTCTCTGTTTTTAGATTGCTTGGACTCCTTGTTTAGCAGCTTTCAGTATTGGGTTACAAACTTCAGAAGATGGAAGTGTCATATTTTGGTGTTTACAAGGATTTCGTCTTGGTATCAAAATTGCCTGTATTTTTCGTTTAACTTTAGAACGGAATGCTTTTATACAAGCACTAGCAAGGTTATTCTTATTTCTTGTTTGCTTCTATTATTTCACAATAGTTTTGGATTTTGATGGTTTTCTTAATACTTTTCTCTGCTTTGTTTATCTAACAATATCTTACTTATTGCACTCTATTTCATAATGAACTTGAAGATTTACATTATTAACTGCCAAAAATTCTATGGTGGAAATGAAATCGAAGAATATTGAATCAATCAAATTATTGTTAACTGTTGGCGAGGAAGATGGAAATTGTCTGGATGAATCCTGGATTGATGTCACTTTTTCTATATATTCAGTATTTTAAAAAATCACATTATCATTCAGTCTCTTTATCTAGTGCTTAAATTATGTTGTTTTTTGGTATTTGATAGAATTATTTTTTAAAAAAATTACGATATAAATTTCAGGTGCTTAAGTGCATTTCACAATTAGAGTTAGCCCAGATGATTGGCACTGGTGTTAAAGTTTCTAGCAATCCAATTGTTAATGGCTCTTCTATCCAATGTAATTTAAGTTTCAATTGGATTATTGATGACTAATGGAATTATTTGTATATTTTGCTGTGTAACTAAATATTTCCATTTTAAATAGCTCATATTGCAAAATTTTATAGATGGGTTGAAAAGTACGACTCACGTGGATGAGCGGGTGTTGCAGGAATGTTTGGGTGAAACTACCTCACAGAGTGTTGTTGTTGCTGTCGATAGGTAAATAAAAGTGGTTCTTTTTTTCTTGCATTCACTCATAATTCTTCAATATTTTCTATCGTTTAACTGAATCTCTGTTTTATTGCAATTGTTTGATGATGAAATTAAAAGCATATTTCAATGATTTTTTTTTTCAAAATTTCACTTGTTCAGTATTATCATATACATTCTGCTCAATAAGACAAATTCCAAATCACTATTGAATAACTTCCAGAATATTCCAAGGATCATCAAGATTAGATGGTGATGCTGTTGTGCATTTTGTTCGAGCTTTATGTGAAGTTTCGAAGGAGGAATTATCAACGTGTGGTAATCCACGAATGTTTATGTTGCAGAAAATAGTTGAAATATCATTCTATAATATGAACCGTATCCGCTTGCAGTGGTCTAGAATATGGAATATTCTAGGAGAACATTTCAATAAGGTGCAGTTTTTCTTTGTTTTATTATTCTATTTGTCTTCTATATGTCTGATGTTTTCAATTTTGCTCTATATGAAACTTCCAAAAATTTTTAGGCAGGCTGTAATGCAAATGAAAATATATCACACTTTGCTGTTGATGCATTGCGGCAGTTATCAATGAAATTTCTGGAACGAGGAGAATTGCCGAATTTCCGTTTCCAAAAGGATTTTTTGAGGCCATTTGAGATTATCATGAACAGAAATAGGTAGAATATTGTTCCAGTTTTCAGTTTATTTTTTTTCTTAATTGTGAGGGTAAATCTTAATTGATTAGGTTATACTTATGTGTCTTGTGCTGCATATTTTAGTCCAGTTTATTTTCAGTCTTCTCAGAAATATCAATTTTTATAGAGCTTCTTTGAATATAAAAATACTTCTGAAATAAGAAACCTGGCAAGTAATAAGAAATTTCAGAGCTTTTCAATCTCGGGAATTGGTTGTCGAATGTATTAGTCATATGGTAAACACACATTATAACAAAATAATATCCGGCTGGAAAAACGTATTTTCCGTTTTTACAATGGCAGCTAGTCTCAGTGATGAAGGAATTGTTGAAAGTGCATTTACGACAACCAACTTTATAATTAGTGAGTTTGAAAATGTTTCTTTTTCCTCACTGTTGGTTATCGAATATATTAATCATACTGTAAATATATAGTGACGATTTCCTCTCTATGATGTTTATGTCGATGATTCCAATACTTAGCTATGAAAAAGAAGAGGAAAGATCGGCGAAAGAGGAACGTTTATCATTAAAATATTAGTTTTAGTTTACTAAAATATTCGAAATAAATTACATGTCAAAAATGTTAACTTTTCAGCCACTGTATTTGCTACGGATTTCGGCAATGCATTGGATTCGTTTCAAGATGCCATCAAGTGTTTATCAGAATTTGCTTGCAATACAGGTTTCCCGGATATATCCATGGAAGCTATTCGACTGATACGACTTTGTGCAGCATATGTTTCAACCAATCAACAGCAATTCATAGAGCATCAGTGGGAGGATAGCGCGAATCTGCAAGATTCTCAACGCATTTTTTTACGTGGATGGTTTCCAATTATGTTCGAATTATCGTGTATTATTGGAAGATGCAAATTGGATGTCAGAACAAGGTATTTTCGGTCTTCCTTTATTTCATGTAATAACTAACCAAGAGTTAGAATTATTTAGCTGTTAATTTGGTCTTTGTCGAGATAATCAGCCTTTACCGGTAATGGCAATGCCACTAATAGGTGGCAGCCTCCACGGAATATTCAGCCATTTATGTTTCCAAAATTTTTAATTTTTTAGCAATATGTTGTAGGAAAATTTATCAAGACTTGTTTTACATTACACTTAGAGCAAATGATTATTCCAAGTTTAATTTAAAACAGATTTTGATTCAAACCAAATTTGTTTATTGCAAGATAAAAAAAAATTTGTTATTTCTACTAACATCCTTGATCCATGAAGATTACTTCGCTTGAGGCTTTTGCCTCAAGGTATATGGCAACATTTGCAAACTGTTTGTGCTTAAACAAATATTAAATAGTTACATATTATGTTCCATTCGAGAGAAAGTTATTAATTTAAAGTATTTTTGGAAAACTCAAGGTGACTTATTTTATTTGTTATTAATTAATGATATTAATTTTATAGAAGTTTGACTGTTATGTTCGAGATTATGAAAACTTTCGGAACTGAATTCAAGAATGAATGGTGGAAAGATTTATTCCAAGTTGCTTTTCGGATATTTGATGTTATGAAATTGGCTGAGGAGCAGAATGAGGTGAGTGCATGTATTTTTGGAGAATTCGTTTGATAAATTCTGATAATCAATTTGTGATATATTAGTTTAGGCATACAAATGATTAGATGTTTGCAAATTTTTTAAATTGAATACTAAATGTGCAAGAAAATTTTTGTTTCAGAAAAGAGAATGGCTACGAACAACATGCAACCACGCTCTTTATGCTGTTGTTGATGTCTTTACTCAATATTATCCGGTTTTATCAACAATTTTATTAACCAATATTTACGAACAGTTATATTGGTGTGCCCAACAAGGTGTTATTTTTATTATTTTAAAAATATTAAAATTCAAAATACGAAATATTCCATTCATTGATTTCTAAAAACTTGTGGAATTTTTATTTTATTAAATTTTTTCTCAGCATTTAATCTAGGTTATACTGATTTAATTTATTTTGGTCAAAATGCACTATTAAAGAAATATGTAATTTTTAATCATATTCATTTCCTTTAGAAAATGAGCAGTTGGCTCGTTCTGCAATTAATTGTCTAGAAAGTTTGCTTCTTCTCAATGGATCCAAATTTACAGTCCAAATGTGGAATGAAACGATTATTTTAATCGCTAATACTTTTAGTATAACACTTCCTCATACGTGAGCTTTTTTTATTATAGTTTGTTAGTTAATTATTGAGTTATATCCGCTAACATAGCATTGGTTAGTTTCCAAGATGTTATTTATTTGAGTGCTATAGCAGATTTGAGTCCACGCTTTATTTCTCTGTAAGTGGTATTGATAATTGAAAAATTCTCGTAAACAATGATATTTCATTGTTAATATTACTAGTTGACAATGAGTTATGATTAGAGTAGCTCGAATAATATTATGTCATAAATGAATATTGAAAGTACTTCTTGACAGGTATGAATTTCAGCAACGAAAAAGTTTTTAAAGATTTATATTTTACGGCTTTGGACGATTGGAAGCCAAAATTTTACAAGTCCTGAAATGAGAATTTTTAACAGGCTACTTACATGGGAACCGGATGATGCTCTAAATACGTTTATTGTACCAAATGGTGAAAATTATCAAGCGTGTAATGACGGTACTCACCAAATAATATTTAATTCAAGGTTACCACCACGTTTTGTTCAGCTCCGAATAATGCTTTCATATTAATGCAATTGAATTGAATAAAATTTGGCTAAATGAAAAATCTTCTGGAAGTAGGTGTTTATATTCAGAGCGTAATTTGTAGTTGAAGTATTACTTAATTCTGCATTCCGAAACAATTACTTACCTTAAACTATGTTGAGGATTTCGATTTTCGCTTTAGTTAAAAACACCTTTTGCAGTAGTAGCGATGCACTGTTTACAACATTATTAGTTCGATGCGTTGTACAACTGGAATTGGTCGACACTGTAAGTAGTATTGTATTCGGCCAAGAGTCCATGAAAAAGGTAATTTTCGGACTGTTTTAAAGTAAGAAATAGAGCAGTTGGTTTCCGATATTCCTTCATTTTTTTGATATTTCTTTATATTAATTACTTTAACAATACTTTCAAGGATGAAGCGAAAACATATGCATTTTCATCTGCTGCAGCAAAACGGGAATTAGTTAGCAAATCCACTGAGCAGGTACTGCCGAATGGTGATTTTAAACAAGAGGTCACTGGTAATGTGGAGACCGGGACCTTAGAAAGGACGGACGGAGGTCTCTACAAATACATTGGTATCATTTATGACATTCTTACTGAGCAACTTTTAAAATCCGAAACATCTTTAATGCTGAAATGCAACTGTCATCATTTTTCATGACTGCTGCAAATGATGTCTCTATCATAATGATATTTTTAAATGAAGACTTTTCTGTTGTTGTTTTTCAGAGGAGTCTAGTCTTATTTTTAATGATTTGTATGGATTTTTAAAAATTCATCGTTTGGATTTGTTACAGGTCTTCAAAACTTAGAGTAATGTATTGTTTTTGAAATTACAAGATTTGCTAGTTTCTATTCAGAAATAAAAACTAACACTTTTGTTGTTTTGCAGAAGTGGATCATCTCATGAGACTGGTAGAATGTCTTCTCGATTCTCACACTCTTGCTCAAAAATTTAATGGCAACAATGCTCAACGTACGTTACTGTGGAAAGCCGGTTTTAAAGGTTCATTAAAAATTCTTTTGAAATATAACAAAAAAAATTGCATATTAATCAACAAGAATGTGGCAGTCAATGCGGTGGTCATATACTGCCAGATTATGCTAGAAGATGATTATGTGTTTGTAAGTTTTGGTGTATTAAAAATTGCTTATCGTCTTGAGTAAGAATAGTCTCCTGCTCTCAAGCAATAATTAATAATAATTATTTTGTAACTGCCAAATTTTGAAAGAGAATAGAGAGAGGAATTTTCCAAATCCCATCCTAAACACTTGACAAGTTTGAAAAAAGGCGATATAAAATTCAAAGGGCATGTGAAATTAACAAAAAATTACTCTTCGGTTTGGGCTGCAAACGATGAGACATCCAAATATTCTGCATGGAAAAATTTTTCTTAAATATTTAATAGATTGTGCAGTATAATATAATACTAAACATAAAGTATATTTTTAGGTCGAAGTAAACCAAATCTTTTGAGACAAGAAACACGTAGTATACGAACTGCTCTTAATATACTCTATAAATTATATACTGATGTTGGAAAAACATCAGCGCAACAGAAAACTAATGTAAAAATAAAATTGTTGAGGTTTGCATGTAATTATTTGATTTTATTACTTGATTTCTATTTGCATCTGCATTACTTCTTCAACGGTGGCTTTTTCTTTATAATGGATGAAACGAAATTTAGATGTGCCATAGTAGATAAAATCTAGTATCTCTCAGTTCTGAAATGGAACCGAAAAATCGGGATGGCTAAAGTTCTTGCAAAATAATACAAATACTTTTCATGAGTTTATTAATGAAAATTTTATCATTTTTTTAATCAATAGTTTGTTTTGAAGGGTCGTAGAGGATGCACTCGATTACTATTCAGAATTAAAATCCGAGCAACATCGACAAGCTTGGATTCCTGTAGTACATTTAATGCTAGAAAAAACGGATTCATTTTCTTCGACGCAGGTATTATTGAATAAAGGCGAAAGAGATGAATTTGAAGTTTTAGATGCTCTTCTCATAATCTTAAATAAAATTTTTTCGGTTTCAAAATTTATCAAAAAAACATTTCTGTTGTGTAATATAATGCCAAAAAACTTGTCATTAAATTGAAATGAGCATAGCGTTGAATAAAGCACGAATTGAATCTCAATTTAAAATTTATGAAATTTCAAATTTATTTAAAATTTGAAATCTCAATTTATGATCCTTTTTAAAGTAGAAGAGATTACTGAAGAATCATCCTAAGAAATCAGTGAAATGTATTTCTTTGTGAATTTCAAGTATGGTCCACAAGTATTATTTTCCAGTTTATTCATCTTTTTTATTTTAGCTGATTGATCTTGGTCAAGCCTATGCGTTGAATATGTGTCATTTGGTAGAATGTGAAGTGCGAGAAGATTTGAGGATTATTCTGAGTCGGGTTATCAAAAAAACGATAAGTATAAATTATGGTACTGAATAATGTTCGTTATTATTTGTGAAATTTATTGGATCTTGTTTAGTTAGTATTTTTCTTTTGTATACTCTAGGTTTGTGATGTTAGCAGAAATTTGCTTTGTTATTAGTAATTAAAGTCCATTTCTTCTTTGATATCATGTCTTCAGTGACATGATCAAAATTAGCAGAGTATTCATTTTGATAAATCTTTTCATACTTTGTAAAATCCATTTATATTTTTCTAATCGTTTCCAATTATCTGTGTTTTCCAAAACATATCGATAGCATTATGATTGTGAAAGTGATATGGATTTCTATGATCTGTGATAATTAAATGATTTTAATGTATTATTTATTTCTGAATTCAATTCTGCTAAATTTGCTATAACTTGCTCAAGTATTTTAATTTTCCTTGAAAAAAAATTTAGGAGTTCCCGGTTCCAACAAACTTCTTGTTGCAGGACAACATGAATAATTGAAAAGTTTTGGAAAGAATTCCACATCATCGGTGGATTTTGTTTTGTAAATCGCTGCAAATTCTAGGGAATTTTGGTGCTACTTTGAATAGTTTTTTAGAAATGAATAAAATTTGCGATCATAGCATTGGACTTAACTTTGGTGTTTGCCAATTCTATGTGGAAGATTCATAATTTTCTCCTTTACGGCAAATATTTCATACCTTGAGGAAGCTATTAAAAACCATTTTCAATTTTAATAAAGCTTATTTTCTGATGCTTTATTTAAAAATAAAAGTCGCTTTTTTCTCTAGCAGGATTGAAAAACATTAGAGAGGAAAATTAAAATTTAATTCTAATATAATGTCGGAGGATTATTTTAATAACATCAAATGTTAGATTTGTCTTCGGTTGCAATCATAATCTTGCTTTGTGGCTTATTTTGAACGTGAACAAATTCAATTCATTTGATAACTTTTAGCAAATCTTCAGGGAAACAAGTTCCCTTTTCGTAGTTTAAAAAAAAAAAAGAAAAAAACTATTTGCATTGACCTAAGGTACAGACAAGAAGAATCGACTTTTATAATAAATTTCCTTTAAATAATCCCGATAAATATGCCGATTTCTGAAGTCCTCAATGGATTTTGCTCTTTTGACTCGTTATAGAAGTTTACATACTTCTCTTAACAATGAAACAAGCACAATTTAATTGTTCTTGATTCCAGGAAAAAAATTCCTTTTCATGAAGATTATGTCTTCTAAGTCAATTCTTGGGATTAGTCTGATCATTCTGTTTGGAATAACTTATGCGGCGTTTTCAAATTTGTCTCTCATAGTTCATGTCGTTCTCAAAAATTCCTGCTTATATTCATCTCTTACATTCCACTCAAATGATTGTGTTGTTGCTTTCTATTGTACAAATAAAACTTTGTGAATTTGAAAAATTAAAAAACTTCATCCATCTTTTGTTCTTTTCATTCTGTTTGATGAAATGTATCTATTCAGTTCAATTTTCATCGATGCTTTTTGAGATTCTGATGAAGTAAAATTTTCATTTCATCTAGACAGATAATATGAAAGATGTACCTTCAATTGAAAACACATATGCCAACAATCAAATTACTTTTCATTCACTGATACTGAAGGTTCTGTTGTAGCAACTGAATTCTTGTTAGATTTAGATTTCAACTGAAACTTCAATTCTGCGATACTTAAGGAAAGATTCAAATTTTTGAAAAAACGTTTTTTAGAAATGAAATAGGAACATAGGATTTACTCAGATGGCTTTAAGTTCAGTATACATCTATGCACAGTTGGCGTTGTTTTGGTGAAAAGATGTATTTTTACGTATCTTATTTCGTCTAGCTTCACCTATTTTTTTGACAATTTCAAAAAGTCTCGTGAAGATTTATCCTTCCCTATTCCATTTCTGGAACAATATGATCAGAAATGTTTTGAGAAATTGTATTCCTGGAACCTGATATTGTCTTGAAGACGACGCTTTTTCTTGTTCATCTCTTATATTTTTTTTCTTTCGTTCAATTGATAATTGTTCAACTGATTGCTGCGAAGTTTGAGAAACACTCTGATATGAAATAGACGATTATTTTCAGTGATTTGAAATCTTTTTTGTTTTAAAAGAAATGTACAAATGGCATGATTATATTACGAGTCAAGAGAATTTCGAACAAAAATGCATTCTAAATTGTTTAATTTAAAATGCACAGTTCTAACAATCGAAGTGAAAAGCTGAGTTAGTTTGAAAGTTGAACAAAAAAGAATATTTGAAATTCATTGAATTTATGAAAACAAGAATTTCAAATATTTAATGTGCCACGAGATTAGAAGTTCAGCAACTTCACATTAAAAGTTATATGGAAGTTGACATTCCAGAAAAATGCTATAAAATGCCTTTAGCATATAAGCAAACATTACGGTATCTCGTGTATTTGAAAGTAGATCACGTACCATTTCATTCTTTTTATTCTGCTCATTTAAAAATTTATCCAGTTGTTTGTTATAATATTGGTTATGGATTGAATGATGAAATGTTGGCTGATATGGATCTTCATAAGATTTCTTCATAATTAAATGGATCAGAATACATGTTACTACAGTAGTTATAATACCAATTACTTCGATAACTAATGGGATGTAATCAAAGCCAAGTATGGAATATTGATAGATTAATGCCCGATGTTCGTTCACATCATTGATAGTACTGTAAATGGAAAAATAGAAAAATGTTCTTCTTGGCTTGCAAGAAAAAGTGCCTAAGTTTTTCTCTCAAAAAATATCCTATTGTTATCTGATAACTCATTAGCTATTATGAAATATGATTGTGAAGTTGACACAGAGAGTTTTTTTTGTTAAACTTACTCCTACATATGCTTGCTTGATTAATGTTATTCTGATAGAAGAAACTTCCTTTGCTAATAAAGACAAACAAGCAGATCTTAGACAGTACCCAGTGGAACTGAATAATAATAGTTCACTGTTGCTTGAATATATCCCTTCAGTTAAATTCGACAAGTTCAACACTTTGCTTTAATTATATAAATTAAAAAGTGTGCGAAATTTGAGCCTTTTCAAATTTATATTAATTCCTTCGTATGCAAATTTTTCTTATATATTTTGATTACCACAAGTTAAATAAATGATTTCTTTGCATTTCTTCATTCTATATAAAACTTAACATGTTGTCTTCGATTCCATCTTATATTTTCTTACTCTCTTATTGGAATACCATATGCAGTGAAAGTTAGAAACTACACAACAAATAATTTGTAATGAATAGAAACTTAGAGCTCTCTTAGAATCGAAGAAGTACAACGAATGGAAAGATTCAGTTAAAGATAATGGTATTCATCAATGAACATAACGAAATCATAGAAAGATTTACAATAGAGAAGTCATTCTTAAATGCCCCAGAATTAACAACACCAATGTCGCCATTCTGTTAGACATGGAAAAGTCCATATACCAACCAAGCTAACGATGATTACTGTAAAATTGTTGAAGTAACAAAAGTCTCTCTCAACCTTTTATTTCCATTTAAAAAAAATAGAAGTATGATCACTAAATGAAATATTAGTTAATTTAATGAACAGTCAGTGATTCAGAGGAGAAATGAAACCGGACAAAATTGATTTGGAAGTATTTGTCAGTTCATCAGACGCTTTTTGGTTGAGATCACTGTCTTGATCCATTGCTTCAACACAATTTTATAATTTGCCGACGACGTTTTTTTCCGTTTTTTGATTTAAACTAAAATTTCGAATTTCAAATTTATTTGTTGAGATAGAATTTGAGTGTAAAATATTCATTAAAAAACATAATTAGATTTCTCGAATATTTTAAGACCCAATACAACAGAACTTCGGAAATTTTAATTTAAATTTTTTAAAAAAGTGATCAATAATATTATCGACCTAGAGTAAATAAACGGTGTAAGTAGGACTACTTCTTCAAGTCCCGGGATACATAGAAGATTAAAGGTGACTTGAAGGTGTGACATGGATTCTAACAAAAATGGGTAGTGCGAAATTGGGAAAATGCCTAAAAAACTACGAGAGACTAAGAATAATCATGTTCCACCTCCATCTCTGTTGGATCCAACTTGTTGAAGTATCTTAGAGAATAGGATTGCAGCTAAATCTTAGAAATTGGAGTAGATAATCCTTTAGATCTTAGAGAGTATAAGAACAGATGAAGGAAGAGTTTATAGATTCAATTTTACGAACCGCTGATGGATGTAAAGCGATGGAAAGTTTGTCGAAGGTGGACGAGTTATCAAATTTGCCAGGGTCATCTCATCTATTGCAGTCGACACTTGCTTTATGTTTGATGAACTTGTTGAATTCGCTGTTTTCACTGTTTGTAGTTCTCCTTTTTCCGGTACTGATATCGGCTGAATTGTTTCATTCTAGAATAAATTCCTAAAATTCTAAATTTCAATACAACTATGTGCTGTTTCCTAATCTTAGCACAAATTATTAAATAAGGTCACATATATCTTTCTTGGCAAGGCTTACTTATATTAATTACTCTACCTGTGATATTTGCTGAGCACGATAGACTGCAAGCTTTTTTAAGTAATCCTTTTTTGCAATTTCTGTTTTTTGTTTGTACACCTGAAAATGCAAACTCATAATTTATTCTAGAAAATGTGGAAAAGGTAAATTTTTAATTTCAAATTTCTCCAAACTTTCATTGGAAAATTTTAAAAGACCAACATTTTTCGCATGGCAGTCTAACGAATCCCACATCGATGCTACAATTTTCGATACTTCGCCAAAACTGGCATTCGGACTCCTTCCTTTAATAGCGGCTTGTGTGTCACGGAAAAATAAGGCATATGCCGAAACGGGCCTGAAATGAAGATGATCTAATGGGTTTTGTTATTGAAATTATCATTGTATGTCATTAACAAAGCACTTGTTCTCAGTAAAATATAAAAGTAAAACTTTGAAAGAGTTCGAAAAAGAATGGAAATGCTAGGAAACTCCTACTTTTGAGGTTCATTCGGATCCTTTTTTGAGCGTTTTTTCCTGATCGTTCGACGTGAAGTCCGGCTGGTCATTTGATCTGTACTATCTGTTACCGTATCATTTATACTATTACTAGTTGTAATACTATTATTGTATGCAGCAGTAGCATAGATATATGCTTGCTGTTCTTCAGGCACCAACGATGGCTCAATACAGTTCAGGTCCAAACAGCAGTCATTCTGTTCAATTCCATAAATTCCGAAATCAATACAATTGTTATCTGTACATGACGGTGTCGTTGAGTAGTAGAATGACGTCGGATGGTACATCTATTCCTTCTGAAGTGAAACAACAATTCATCACAATTAACACTTAGAGAATGTTGAGGAGAAAAAAAGAAAATTAAAAGTTACATTGCTGTTAAATTTAATGAGCCAATCACTGCTGTACCTTTCAAGTATTGAGAAATGAGCGTAAACTGAGTGAAAATGAAAGAAACTTTTCCAAATTTATGAAAAAATTCATTTTAAGATAAATTTATAAATTTTACAATTTTTTTCCAAAAAAATGGAAAGAAATCAAAAAATGCTTTTTTTTTTTCATTTTTCACGAAGAAATAATAATTGTAACAATCGATCAGATATAACTGACAGTACAAATGTAATTCCAGCAATATCTATGCGTAGAAAAACTGAAGGGAAAAAAATTAATTAAGGTTGAGAAAGTGAACAGGAAGGGACCAGTAATTGTAGGAGACAATTACAGATAGATGGTTACCGCAGGAACGACAGCTCTTTTCCTCCACCCTTTCATACATTCTTTTTTAAATATCCCGAGGAAGAAGGGGTGAAAAGGATGGGTAAAAGAAAGAGAAGGAACGAATAAAGAAGAGATCAATCTATTTATATTTTGTTGATTTAGGCATGTTGGATGATATTGATGGATGAATACTTGTTTTTATATAATACTCAAGAGAATACCTTAAATTATTTTATTATTTCAATTTACAGATGTCACATATAAATCATGTCTATTATCATTGTTAATTAGGATAATTAATGGTTAAAAAATGAAAAACTATCACATCGTATTATTTCATTTACAATTTATCCTAGTCTGAGCTAATCATAAAACGCTGTATTTCATTCTCCGCACTTATCGACCGAGATTTCTCAGTGCTGAATACTAGTTTCGTTGTTCTTTTCTCTTTTGTAAAATAGTACATAATTATACTATTAAAAAAAAATTGGAATTTTATTTCAGCAATTAAAATTCACAATATTATATTATCATTTTACGTATTGAGTTTGAATTACCTGCCTAACAAACATAAAGATACTGTAAAATTAAATCGCCAAGGTCGCCATACATTCAACCTTTCACCATTTTTATCAGTAAACTTTAAATTAATTTTCGATCATTCAATAGTTTAATTAAGAAAATGGACAATTATATGAATGAATAGGTAAATTCTGACCGCAATGAATAAATAAGTATCAATAATGAAAAATCAAATGGACAAACAAATGAATAAATAAGTAAATGAAGAAACAATGAAATAAATAAAACAAATATACTTGTAACGTTTAATTAGCTAAGTTGAAATCATTCACAAATTGATCTGAAGACAACAAGTTGAATTATAGCCTTATCCTCCATAAATTTAATAACAATTAGGAGAGAGATAGTTTATTTTTTAAAAGCTTTACAGAGGAAATAACTGAATATTAACAAAGCCTTTTTAAATCATTTTTTTTTTTTTTTAAATCAGGTTTAATAATCAATTGGAACAAGTGAAACTTTTTAATAGTTAACATTGTTTGCTTTCTTTCTGAATCAAACAATATTATTATGTGTTGTGAAATCCCGATAGTTTCTAGGTAATGAACTGATGAGCTGCTCTATTCACATACAATTATTTCAGCAAAATGATTGCAATCGCAGCTGCAAAAAAAAAAAAAAAAATGAAATCGGAGTAGCATATTTAAATCCTATTTGACTATAAAGTAGATTAATCAACTTTCTTATGCAAAGTATAAAAGAAAAGAAAAATAATGATATTAGAAAGGGAAAAGAGATATAATTAAGATGATGGAGAAGATGAGAGGGAAGAATGAGAAGCATGCCGTTGGTATTTATTAAGAAAGATGTAAACAATTGGCAAGGTAATAATTATATCACACTAATCTCATTCTTAACCATTAAAATTGAACAAGTTTTCCTTGATTTTTCAGAAAATCTAACCAGGGCAAACTGTCACATTGTATGAAGGACATTATAATTCACAACATCAAATGACAAAACATCAGGAATATATTTTCACTTTATCAAGCACATTAATTTCAGCACTCAATAACACTCTATTTAATATTGTTTATGAATTAAAATTAATTTAAGAGCCATTTTTAGGAATCGAAGAGAAAAGGGAAGCAATGGTTAGTTGCAGACTTATATCCATCGATGATAGCGATAATCTGTTGGAAGTGATTGATGGAAAATATATTCTAATAGATGAATTATAGATGAATAAATTAAAGTAGTTTGTTATATGAAGCATTTTGTTGAAATGAATAGCGTTGAAATTGCCAATTAGAAAGTAACTATCTCTTTTTATGGTTGCAACATTTGAGTTGAGAAAAATTTATCATTGACAAAAACCAAAGATGATTTGTACAAAGAACGCCTTTAGGCAATTATCGCCTAAAGGTAATTATCAATGATTGATGTCGTCAGCTGGCGCTGTTAACTCTCTTGCCTATATTGCATTCAGTGTCACTGGAAAGAACAGTTTTTAAAAAAATAAAAATAAAAAAAAATTGAAGTCAACAAATTTCCATGCCATTCAACTAACGGTCCTCATGATAAAAAATAAACTGTTCCTCAATGAATACATATTTTAATCGCTGCCATAGCTAGTTTCTTAAATTTCCATATCATTTCACTCATAATGTTTCAATTTGATCAAATTATCAAAACATCCAATTAATGT
Organism: Mansonella ozzardi; assembly: GCA_029876185.1. Lineage (NCBI taxonomy): Eukaryota > Metazoa > Nematoda > Chromadorea > Rhabditida > Onchocercidae > Mansonella > Mansonella ozzardi. The sequence continues at coordinate 9,338 of JARVGP010000874.1, read as the reverse complement.
AAAAGATTTAACATTTAAAAAAATTTGATATCATTGCTGCAAATTTATTGATAACATAAGAATTGTGTGTGTTGTGTGTGTGTGTGTGTATGTGTGTGTGTGTGTGTGTTTGTATATGGGTATGTATATGTTTGTATATGTATTTTTAGTATATATAGATTTGTATATGTGTACATGTATGTGTGTATGTGTGTGTATGTACGTGGTGTTCATTATTTAAAGGTGAATTGAGCGGAAATTACTGATGAATCGTGAAATTTGCGCAAGGTCAACACATACAGCACGTTTTGGTTAATGAAAAGAAAGAAGAAAATTCGGTACAAAGTTCGGTATTCCCTTGTCAAAATTTAACTACAACAATGCTAAAAATGCCAATGACCGTCTTCCTTCTCCTTTTCTTACCGTCCACTCTAATCAGTAAATTTTAAATCAGTTCTATCCCTCTTCCCTCCCTCTCTCATTCAATAAATTTATCAAAAATTTTTCATTCATTGCGAATTCCTTGCGGATTTCATTTATGAAATAATCATAACATTAAACAATTCCAATCTTATATACCTCACATATATGGTATTCCCGCTGATTATTAAATATGAATTTATGTCAATCAGAGAGAGAAGAAATAATTATAAAAAAGGCAAAAAAGGCACTGTAAATATTTCATAAATTTGTTAGCATTGAAAGATTATCAGCAGGAAATTATCAAAAGAAAAGTCATAAGACTAGTTGAACTAGACATGAATGTAATCAATCCCCATATAAACTTTTTCAGATCTTTAAATCTTTTTGAATGATAGAATTGGCCATTAGCTATATTTGGTTAAATAGTCCTGGTTAATTGAGTAGCTAGCTAACTGTTAGTGAATTTAAAACTAGCACTGAATATTTGATTCTTTATGCTTTGAATGAAATTATTTTTCAAGAACTATAATATTAGTAATATGCTATACGAATTTCAGCTTATTATTAATCGTTTAAGCGGAAACATTAGACGAAAGAAGGAGAAGAAGAAAAAAGAAATTATAGAGCGGTCATTTATTGCTGGAATATTAAACATTCTGAAAAATTCTCCTAATCTCTGTTAATTATGCCAAAGCTTCTTAATTAGCTATTATGCATTTTGTTATACTGCTTTGCTATGCCTTTTTCAGTCAGCAACAGATGCTTAACGTGTTACGTGCATGTCATTGCGCAAGGTATATGTATATCGTTGATTCTACACGTTCTGCTCCAAGGTATTCTCAAAAACGCATGACCTATATAATCTTTGAATGTAATTGTTGTTACGAATCATTCTATTTAATTCCATTTTTTCCATTGATAACATGAAAGGATATGACAGCAATGTTATAGCACTAAATTGTTGTACAGTAATAAATTTGTTGTGCACAGCGGGAAAATTTAAAATGAAAAAAATATGAGGAAAGTGATAAGTGAAAGTTAAAAACTACGGGAAAGAAGTGGGATAGAAAGTGAGTTGAAAAGAAAGATAGAGAAGAGAAATCGAAACAAAGAATATGATTTTTTTTCAGGAAAAAATGCTTTTTTATATTCCTTACCTGATCAATTATCTTATTTTTCACTTACTTCATCTTATAATTAAAATATCAACTTATCCAGAGTTCAAGGGTCACATAGTTCACGTGATAGCACTTTTCTTTTTCAATTTCATTTTTAATTGTAAGTCATTAGATTTGCATACTGTCATCATGTTGGTGGCCGGGTAAAAACTGGAATTCGTTTCGTCAGTTTCACGTTTTTTAAATGAGATCCTTCCTCTTCTACGTATGTAAGTGGAGTGTCGTGGTTGTTAAACGTCTTGTAGCTGACGTAAAGTACGTAATATATGGGAACTTAATCGGAGGCGATATGTATGATTTTACGATGAAAGATATCGTAAGGTAAGTGAAACTGAAGAAAAGATTTGTTGTACATGACATTTTTTTCACTTTTTAGCATAAAATAAAAGAATAAAGAGTATGGACAAGTTCTCTGTCATACTCCTTATTCTTGCAAGCATTTATGGCATATTTTCTCTTTCCTTCGTTCCTTTTCTTTCGTTTTGATATTTTTTAAATATATTCATGCATTTTATTGTAAAGTTAAACTGATTGTAATTGTTAACATTTCATTATAATGTCATCTATCTTAATATCAATATAGGAAGCTCAAAGAGTTGCAAATGGTTTTGTAGAGATGAAGAAGTTTGTTCGACATTTCATGTAATCGAATTCATAATGCTGCGAGATTTTCTTTTCATTTTTTGGGTTTCTAAAAGCTAATTCAGGAAAAATAGAGCTAGTGGACTTAAAACATTTGTATCTCTTTCATGCTTCATATGAATTTTTCATATTAAGCCGAAATATTCATTTATTTTTACCTCTGCATGCTATGTTAGAATAATGTCAGATTTGTGTAAGATTCATTGCTTAGTTAAGTGTATTATAATCAAGAAGATAATAAATATGAGCAGTGTAGATTCAGTCTTTCTTTTATTGCGGGAATAAATTTTGGAATTGTTGTTAAAAAAAAATATGCGATAAAATCATTGTGAATCTTATCTATGCTAGAATCGATTTTAACAGTAAAGTGGCAGTTTTAACAAAAAAAGTGAAGTGGAATTTCACGAGACTTCTCATCGATCAAAATGGATATCTGGTAAATAAATTTTTTTCATTTCAAAAACTTTGCTATTCAAGCCTTCTTTGTAAAAAGCAAGGATGGCACAGAATTGGCTATATTTCTTTCAAAGTACAAGTTATTAGTTGATAAAACCATAACTAACAGCCTTATTTTAAATGTTGCTTCAGTTCAAAAATTCGAAACATCATTTCGCAGATTGATACTGTGGTTATGGATTTTAGCAATTTTGTCTATAAAAGCACATGATTTACATACAATTTATAAGTCATAAAACATATGTGATATTCTTCTTCATTACTTCTTTATAAGTTTGTGTTAAGGAATAATTTTACAAACATTTCAGATGAAACGTTGCGCACGAAATACTTCTCCAATGAAGCGTGGTATAGAATCTCTGATCGCTGGCAATAAATTACAGTGAAAGGCAGTAATCGTTTTGATATCGGCAATGTTATCCTTCTTGGGTGGCAAGCTTTATTTCTAGTGCTCATTCTTAATGATTTGATTATTAATTCTGTCAATTTCTTACTTTTTATATATCCAATTTTTTTTATTACATATAATGTAAACAATTAAAAAAGAATTTTATATTACAAAAGAACTGAAGAATGTTTATATCAGCATTTTCCCTTCATACATAACTACATATTTCCTCTTTCTTCTCCATAGCTATGTTTTATTACTTTGCTGCATTGGAGTGCTTTAACTTCTATAAGTTTATTTATTTTGTTTGTAACATGTGGTCGCTATTAATTTAGATCGATTAAAATAACTTTGCTTATATCATTATTAAGTGAATTGAACGAAATCTGTGGATTCATCAAAATACACCAAGTATTAACTGGTAAAATCCGAGCTGTTGCTGTTAGTGATGTCCTATGTTTTATTTAAATTGTAAACGAATCATTACCTGGCATTTTTCTGACTAATTCAAAGGATTCTTGGTTCCAAGGGAATTTGCAGTACTTTAAGTGCTAGCGATTGAAACGACATCTTGCTAATTACTAAGACACACTGATTGTGTCAATAATAAATGTATGATTTGAACAATCAAATCTGAATATATTTGATTGGATCATAACTGGATCAAATATTATGCAAACTGGAGCTGCAGTTGGGGCGATTAATAAAGGTGTTTGTTGAGGCTTAGTTTCGATATTATATAAGGAAAAGTGTTTCTTTACACAAGAAACAGAGAGATGTTGGACATAGAAGAGTTTTGAATGGTAGAAGATTGTAAACAATAATTTGATACTCGAAAGTTTTACGTTTTATTTGTCAAAAATTTTAACTTTTTTAACGTTGCTAATTTTGCTATCATTTTTCACACTCCTAAGCAAGCAATGGGCACATCCCTTCTTTTTTGTTATCATGATAAAAATGCATACGGGTAATACGAATTGTAAGCTGGACTAATGGATCTGATCTTAAACTTAATGCATATTACCTGTTTGAAGGAGATTTATATTTGTTGCTTCGAATGATTAGTATAGTTGATTTAGCTATGTTTCACTGCTAAAGATGAGATGATAACTGAAATATTGTTTAATATAGAAATGATAAAATTGTTAAGAGCATTATTAGCATTATCATTTGTTAGTAATTTGATGCTACCTTATAATTCATCTTTTAGCTTTCTTGTCTTCGTTGATAGTATCATCAGTCATTCAGTATCATTTATCTTTTTACAGTATTCCGGAACATTGTTATTAACAGTAATCGATTACTTACAAAGATGTCTTCAGCAACAACAATTTATGATTTCACTGTAAAGGATGCAGATGGAAAAGATATTTCTCTCGAAAAATACAGGTTTGTTAATAAAGATAGTTGATAGTGTTGCCCGGCCACAGTATTTTAATTTTTATCATGAGCTAAAATCTAAAATCACTCATTTCAGTTCACTGTAACGTATTATGTAAATCAGTGGGTTATATCGTATTATTCTCTTTATCCTATAAAATTATATGTTAGCATAAAATCGGTAGTTATAGATCAAATGTTGATATTTGTAGAAAAGAATTGGGGTTATTTTTCATTAAAATAACTGTATCATGAAGTAACGAATTGTTTGGTCAACTAGAGTCAATTTCAAAGTTAATTTCAATAATTGGTGTTAGTGAGTCACTTTTCAAATTATTTGAAAATAAATCTTGACTGGCTAAGACTAATTTAGTCAATTAGTGGTAGCTTTACCAACAAATAGCATTGAGCGGAATGAATAAGGATTGAGGAGGTGAACTTTTTCCTGATATGAATGGCTCAGTTTGAAATGGTTCAAGAGACTATCTGAGTGCCTTGGTCGCACTGGCTAAGATCACTTTCATGACTTTGTGTTTATTATTGTTCTTTATGAATTTTAACTTTGTCTTACTAATAATTTTTAATATTGCAGAAATAAACCAGTGATAATTGTAAATGTTGCTTCCCAGTGTGGCTTGACGAATTCCAATTATAATGAACTCAAAGAACTGATGGAACACTACAAGGATAAAGGTTTAGCGATAGCAGCTTTTCCATGTAATCAGTTTGGTGGACAGGTTTGTTTTTTTTTTTGAAATTTGTACTCAATGAATTTTCTGCTGATATGTTGAGTAGATTGAATGGTGATTAGTTCCGATCATATATAGCTGCATTCAGTCAATTAATCAATAGTTGATTAATTTAATCAAATATTTAACAAGGTTAAGGTTGACTAATTTTTGAATCCACACAGTTAGTGTATTTGATGTTAGAGAAAAGAAAAAAATTATTGAATTTTCAGTGGACTCATTTGGTCATTTCTAATACATTACTAAACTAGAATAAGTAAATAGCAGAAATAAGAATCGGATACTATCTTACTTCACCTGACTACTGGTTAATTTGAAACAATCCCGTAATTTATAACTTCTCAATGTGGCTGTTTATTTGGAACAAAAAGCATTTTATTGCCGAAATGCTTATAAAAAGTTAGCATTTCTAGGAACCGAAATGTGAATTGGAAGTGAAAAAATTTGTTGCTGAAAAGTTTCATTTCGAACCTGATTTATATGCCAAAATTGATGTTAATGGTAAAAACACAGCACCACTGTTCGATTTCTTGAAGCGTGAAAAAGGTGGATTGCTTGGTGATAATATAAAGTGGAATTTTACAAAATTTCTGATTGATCAAAAGGGACATCCGGTTAGTATTATAGATTTTTGTTATTTGGTTTTTTTTCTGATAAATATTCAGTGGTTCGAGTAGGAGATTTTGTACTTGTGGAAGAAATTCATTTGTAATTTGCAAATTCGCTGCTCTAAATGTTTCAGGTGAAACGTTATGCACCGACAACTTCACCCAAACATATGATGAAAGATATCGATGGTCTTTTCAAGAACTGAAGTTGACTCTTGTTATCGAAATTTATTACCCGTAATTTGATGAAAAGCGTAATTAATGCATGTTGTGAAAGACCTGTATTCCATTTCTTTAATAGTGGTTTTTAATTTCAATCATTTTAGAATTACATTCTTTTTTTATCAATTCCTTTCAAGATCATTTCTTTGTGTCTCTTTTCGTTCTTCCCTCTTTTCATGTTGATTTCGCTTTCGTACCGTTTTCAGCATTCAATCACTGCAAAATAACAAGCTTTTCTTGGCAGGAAAAGAACTGGCTTTAAATTGAAAAAAATGAAATTCTTTTATAAATTTATAAATCCATCATGCTGATCTATAAATAATAAACAGACTAAACTCAATGCAGCTCCTTCTTTGCAGTCTAAAAATGTATTATTTTTCTTTTGATTATACTGCAAAAATTTCTGCATTTATGAAATTATGCAACTTTTAAAAGTTAATTTTTTCATAGCTAAACATTTTATTTGGTTCATTGAATTATCAAAAGTATTTAATACGGTGATCAAAAGATAGGTTGCTTTTTAGTGAATTTCGCTATAATTCCTTTGAAATGTATAAAAAATTGCGGAAAACTTCTTCAGAGCAAAAGCATAGAAATAAACCGCTTGAGTTTTTGGGCGTATATTATTGCAATCAGCTTAACATTTATTAAATAACAGTTACGATATTATGACCCAGTTCGAAGAAAACATTTAAAAATTTATGAAAACAATTTATTTGTAAAGTTAGTTATAAATAGAAATTACATGAACATGGAATTGATCCTGTTCCTTCCAGTTTCATCTGCCAAGAGAGCAGGTTAAAGTTTAGACGGGACAACGAAGTTTTCAGTCGCAGATTTAATTTCAGCATCTTCTCTTCGATAATTGATAAAAAAATCAAAATGCAAAATTTAATGTTTTACAAATAGGCAAATGTATTACTGCTTATTAAATATGATATCCTTTAACTATAACAAATGTTTCCTGCATATATGCATAGTGACAAAAACTTTTCAAAAGATTAATGCGCAGTTAAGCAAGATGAAACAGTGATAAAGATGCTCAGTGTTAAAATAGTCATTTCAGTTGGAAAATAGCCTTACTGTAATAATTCATATCCTTAAGCCAGGAGCATTTAAAAATTTGGAGAGTGGTCATTGCTTTTAAAGGATTAGCATCAGAAATTCAAATATATGCTTTATTTCTTTCTTTTTTCCTATTTGCATATCTCTCTGCTCATTCAATTTCTAAACTATCAAAGACTTTCTAAATTTAAAATTATAAATATAACATTATTGAATGAGAAATAAGACACACATGGATTCGAGTAAAATGATCTTTTAAAAAAGCAAGTTGAGGAAATTGATAGTTGTGATGCACTTTAAGTGAAATCTCTTTATTGTAGTTCAAAAAAAGTTTTTTCATTCTATGATGAATGTAACTAATGCTTGTTTCATTGTGTAATTAATACTTGTAACTAACTAAATGAGCAAGGAAATTTGAGGAGTCGCACAATTTGGGGATGAATTCCAGCACAAAGCACAATGAGACATTTCCAATGTGAATTGAGAATCGCTAAAACTAATTTGAACATTTGTTGACAATATGTTGCAAAAAATATTTTCTATTTCCTTACTGAATGAAAGGATTTTCTAAAATTCACTGTCATCATTGCAAAGATAGAATGAATATAATTTGGGAAACAATTCAAGAGGTATAATTATTCATTTATTCTTGTGAAATGCAACTATTTCAATCAAAAAATTTATTTAAATTTACATTACATTTTCAGAACAAATGTGTTTACAATAAAATGTCACATTATTAAATTTAAAAGACCAATTGAAGGACTGATATATCTTATACAAATAAGTGATACAACATTAATGGAATTATACAAACAAAACAATACATTCAGTTGATACAGTAGCCAGTCAGTTTTTGACACTTTTGTTTGAACTGAACTGGATAGGAATATCTTTGAATTGCGAATTCTCGATAGCTTTCTTCTTAGCGGTGATTTGTAGGACTCCTTGATCGGACAACTGAGATTCCAAACTATCCTGCAGCACAGTTTTTGGTATGGTATACTTTCGGATGAAATGCCGTTCCACGGAACCGTGCTGATCATTTCGCTCCTCATGATGTCCTTCAATAAACAGTCTTCCATCGTGGACTTTCACCGACAATTCTTCCGGCAGGAAATGCTTCACATTCAATGAGACACCGAAATTCTCCTTGTCATCAGTGATCTGAAAATTATTTTATAGTATGCATGAACAAAAAGCCATTGCTGACAAAATTTCGAAATAGAAAGCACTAAAATATGCTAAATTAAGCATAAAAGATATGCTTACCTCTTCAGCGCAATCTACATCAGCTTTGCTGCATTTCCAGAACGGTTCAATGGAATCCTCGAAGTCCTCCAATAAACTGTTGACCAATCCACCGACGGTGCGTCGTCCTCTTTCAACTGGGAAACTGCACCATCTTGAATAGGATGGATAAGCAAATAGAGCCATTTATGTCGTCACGTTGAAGTTACAAGGTCGAAATGCTGAATATTGCAAGTTACCATCTGAAAATCATCGCTCTTATATACTCCAGACGTGGAATGTGCTAGATTCTTCCAGAATATTCTCCAATGTTCCAGAGCATTCCAAAACATTCCATCTCTCATCACGATAGAGCATGGTGCAGAGACATGGTGCATGGTGCAGATGGTAATAGAGCGTGGTGCAGAGACGCAGAGGAATTGAAATATTTCGCAAATAATATATTTATTGATATAAAATAATTTTAAAAATCAGTAAATATTTTGTATTTTTTTAAGGGAAATATTTACTCAAGAATTTATTGGTATGAAAAATACTTTCAATTACGAGCCGCTATTTTATTTAATTCAAAGCACGCAGTGGATGCATGAGAGGAAAAATGGGAGATTAAGTAATTAATTACAACTTCAGCAATTAATTAGACAAAAATAATTAATGAAACAACACATTAATATGATTTCTAACTTAAGAAGCGTCATAGAGTTGATGCATGAAGCTATAATTAGCAATGGAGAAGTGAACGATTTGTTAAAAATATAAATGACTGACGTTATTATTGTAATTCTGACGGAAATGCATTTCAGTATTAAAAATTAAAATAAATAATTCATATTTTAAGAGATGAATGATTCGTTGAAATGGGATGAAAAAGAGAGAAAAGAAAAGAGAAATTATCAATTCTTATGATTGGAACACTGGAAAGAACTTGAAAACTGAAAGAACTTGAAAACTGAAAGAATTTGAAAACTGAAAGAATTTGAAAACTGAAAGAATTTGA
>JARVGP010000873.1:0-27293 GCA_029876185.1 Mansonella ozzardi | reverse complement strand
TTTAGGTTTGGGGAATATAATCAAAGATATCTCTGAAGGTAAATGACATTTGAGGATCATCAATAATGACGTTATCATCATATATCCTTGCTTGGTAATTTCCAATTTTTCGATGCAATAATTTCAGTAATACAGTTGTAATTGGTAAGTAAAGAGGAAATTTACTTTCCATGTTCAATCCTGCATTTTCTAGACGACTTCTTGATCGCCATAAGTTATCCGTTTTATCGAGATTTAGATTCCACATGCCTATTTGTTGTTTGGTTATTCCATCGGATTGTGCTTGTTTTATTAACATCCACTCCGCTTTGTGATGTTTATTTTTGGTCATAAAGTTTTTATCAATAGACAATGATTGCAAACGTGTTATTTTTTTCCTTGAGACTTAGCTTGATAAATTTAAGAGCTCAAGGTTATTCTTAGCAATCGAGTCCATTTATAAAATGGCTCACATCCATGAATTGAAAATTTTTTGATTTAAAAATTCGTTTTATCTTCATAACCGTTGCCATAATAGCTCTACTTAACTCATTGTCACCGCATATCTGGATTTCCATTTGGGCCATTCAGTTTTTGCTTTTACCGGCCATTTCAGGTCTTTAGATCATGATTCGCAATTTCGGATCTTAATTGGTGACATTTCTCTGATTGCTGCGTCTATGGGATTATATTCACTTAATATGTATTGAAAGGTAAAACCTGTCTTTCATATTTTCTCGACACGATTTTGAATGAATCAGGAAAGCATTTTAGAATCATTCTTGTTCTAGAATAAAACACATTTTTGGTCCGACCAATAAGTCACAGGTATATCCTCCAATTGTAACTATTTTGATACGAAATGTATAATTCATACACCAATTAGTACAGATAGTAATTCAAGCCTTGGTATGATTATACCTTTAACTGAAGCAATTCGAGATAAGTCTGGTAGCAAGAGTGGACCTCGGTATAGCACTTCGTTCAAACTCTTCTTGAAGGTGTGCTGGAAGGGTCATACCCTTTAATAGTGTTTTTATCAGAAGTTAATTCGCCATGATACGGCAAATAGTGTACAACATCCACCTTTCCATTGGAGTCCGAGTCTTCGATTACGTCTAATTGTTTTTGTTCTTTGATTATGTTATCACATAAGTTGAGAATTGATTCCTGTTGTAATCGTTTGACCAGGCTTTTTAGACGTCCCAAGCATAGTCTATAATTGTTGCTTAATTTATCCTTTGATTCTTTCCATGGCCATTTTTCTCGATAACTATCGTTGCGTTTTGTTATAAGCTTCTCAATCTGTTTCAATGCTTCGCATCATCTCGACATTAGATCCTTCCTGTATTCCCATGATTTCTAGATTTCAAAAGCTTTCTATTTCTGATCCGATGGTTAAGATGAATACAAAAATTGCATTCGAATTGCGTCGTACTTGTGTGACAAAGTTGATTTATATTGCCACTTTCAACTATCATCGGTCCAACTTTCGTGTGAAGTAATGAGAATCCGGATTTTAGTTGTTCGATTTTATTTAATCCATAAATTTAAAGAAATCAATGGTTCCAATCAAAATATTCAGTCATCTCTAACAATTTTTTAAATTCATCGTTTAATTGACCGTTGATGTTTTAACAACATGTAATTCGTTGGTCAGAATTCAATTACATTAGCGCTCAATTGATTCCATTGATATAAATGATAATTATGATTCAAAGTCAAATAATACTAAAGCTTCTTCCTTTCGTTCTGGTAATAATAGGTTAAATACAGTTATCTCCTTTCGTAGTAGCAAGATTTCTTTGCCTTGTTTCTTAGTTGTTGCATTCGTTTGAGTCGGACTGTAGTTAGTTGAACAGTATTCCATTTGTGACTTCGTTTGTCTGTCTCCTTTTAAGGCATAAATTTTTGTTCAAATGTGGTTGATTTCTTTTTTTACATCATGCACTGTATGAGAACCCTTACAAGAAAAACATTTTCCCTTTCCTTGACATTTTTCTCCTTGATGCGTTTTCAAACAAATAAGGCCCTTTTTCATCTTTTTGAGACGATTCATTCGAGCATGAACTGTAGGATATATACGACATTCACTATAACTATCCGAAATCCCAAAGATTCATCATCCAATAGACTTTAACTGGAAAATGTACACGGTCTTCTTGTATTGTTTTTTTTCTTTCTGTCGTAAAATAAGGAATCTTCTCATTATGAATTGTTACCAATGCAGAGGTTTCGTTATAGCTTCTTGGAATTTGCTTGGGTCTAAATAAAATTGGTTTCTTTTCCATCTAAGTGAATGCGAAGTAATTTCTGACCTGTTCATTGACATGGATCAAGAAGATTCTAGAAGTTTTGATATTGACTATGGACCATCGACTGTCTTTTGATAGTATACTTTGTCAAGTATCCATCGCGGTAGTCGCTTTCAAATATAGTTTCAATGGTAGAGTGCTCTAGGTTTTCTCCTAGCGCCTCTAATTGTCGGAAGATTTGTTCCATCTTCGCAACGATTTCAGTTCATTCTTTTTCATTTCTTTTGATGGATTGCAATTCGTTTAATAATAGTTTAGTAGTCAGTCAGTGAGTCTCCATAACTTTCAGTCAACATTTTTCGTACAACTTTGTAATTTTCCGAAGTTATATTATAACCACTTGCTGCTTGCAGCACTGTTCCTTTTAGGTAGGAGATTAAGTAGTTCAACTTTTGAATTTCTGGGATGGTTTGTGAATGAATGGCAATATTAAAGCTACTACAAAATTCTCTCCATTGTCGTGGCTCACCATTAAAAGTGAGTAGAAATAACTGAGGGAGATTGACGTTAGCGTAAAAATTGGTGGAATTGGCATTGGTATTTCTGTTGATAATGTTTGACACAGCTTAGAGTTTGTGTCAATTTCTGGATTTCGCAGTCAACCTTTTTATCGATGGTCATAGTAATGACATTGTCGTGTATTAAATTGAAGATTCTTTCTTCTTTTTTTGTTATTTTTTCATATTTTTCTTTTTCTCACCTCCTTATAGTTGCGGTAAGAGACCTTTGGACGTAGTCGATCATCTACGATTCGCTTCTTCAGGTAATTTGATGTACATTTTTAATCGCATTATTTTTTCTTCAAAAAGTGGTTCTTTAGTTTCGTACATTTGAAATCGTTCAAATTTAGTAAGCTTGTTCGACGGTTAATCATCTAATGCTTTTAATTCTTGAAAGAGGGTTATTAGTTGGGCCTATACAGACCTATTACTCTCTGATATAATGGAAGTCATATCGACGAAGATTTCAAAAAAAAATATTTTTTTGTAATTTTTGTTTGTTATAGTCAATTTCGACCGTACGTCACCTCGGCCACCAAAAATTTTTTTTTGTCCTGAAAATTTATATTTCCTTGTTTGGAATTTTTTTTGTCAGAACAGAAGCGCGGTGTTGATAAAAGTTTATTGATGACGATAATAATATTATTAGCGAATATAGAAAATAAAAGTACAGTGACAGATGAGTTACTTATTGATAAAAGAGAGAGGATTTGTGGAGTTGAAGGGTGAATAACGAAGTCTGACGATGAACTGGTACAAAACTGAATGCAAACAGATTGGATTGAATAAAATGATGTTAAAATTTCTTATTGCTATATAAGGAATGTTTAAGGAGATTTTTTCAACAATCAGGATAATAAGATCTTCATAAATTGATGATATTCTCACAGCAGCAAAGGAAATTTACATAAAAGACTGCCCTTTTGTATATAAGGAAATTGCACTTAAATTATTTTGCCAAATCAGATAACAAACAAAATTAGATGCTTTAAAGATTACATAGCTGACTCGTGATTTTAGGCATGGAAAAATGCTAGTTATACGACCGAATAATGGTAAATGCAAAACTATTTAACTAAGAACAAATAATTTTGTGATACAATTATTTCGGTTTTTCCGATACCATTCGCACATTGTTTTGATGAAATTTTCGCATAGGTTATTATTGTTTAATTGTTTATTGTTTTTTTCTGTTATTTTACTATTTCTGTCATTGTATTAGTTCTTGTTGTTGCCAGTTGTTGTTGTTGCTAGTTGTTGTTGTTGTTATTGTTGTTACACTTTTTATTATCATTATTACAGATCAAAAAGAATATTACTGTCATTTAGATGATCGGTTTTTTTTTTTCTTTTGCTCCTCATAAATTTTGCGATGCTGTCGCATAAATTTGATGACAAGCAATCATACCCGTTTTAGTATTATGAATCAGTTCGTTTAGTTCTTTTTTTGATAGATGATTGATTGCATGATCAAATAATCGAGCAACTATAACCAGTGGAATTTTCTGAAATATTTTTATATAAACTTTTTTTTTTTGAAAAAAGGAAATAATCAAAAAAAAGAAATCAAACATTTTAATTTTACTTAAAAATTTTAAAATATATCCAATAATAGTGTGAAAATTATCAAAGAGATTTGTTATGATGTGAAAATATCATGAAAAATTTAATGTAACAATAGTATTTTATTACTTTTTTTCAACTTTGATATGCAAATTTTTGCTTAAGCAAATATCAAAATGAAGCTTTTAAAGTATTGTAAAAATTCTTAAAGAAATTTCCTAATATTTCCTAATAAATAGAAGTCTTTTTAACAAATGAATACTTAATTAGGATTTTAATGTAAGATAGAACTAGTAGCTTAATTATATTTCAGGTTAACAGCTCAAAAATTTTGCTTTTTGAAAAGGGGAAAAAGTATTTTGTTTCCACTTTTCTTCTTTAATCAAAAAAAGAAATGAATTAAAACTTAATAATTATTTAAACATTTATGCTAGTATCTATATTTAGCTATATTCCTTATAACAACAATAATATTTTTGTCGCTTAAATACACTCACAAGCGCAAATATATAGATTAATTTTGAGTAGTGAAATCCACATGGAATTAAAATTGATAATCTTATTAATGACAATAATTTTCATGTAAATTATAAAGACAAACATACTCCAGCACGTGCTCGACTGGTTACAAACAAGTTCCAAAGTTGTTCGGCACGCCTGGCATTCTGAAAATAAAAATGATAAAATAGCAAAAAGGAAAAAAATTAAGGAACCTGATAAATTTTTTGGATTTTAAATAACTTTCATCCTTCATTTCAAAGGATGAAAATTTTTCATGAATAAAGGAAAAAAACTTGCTACAAAGACATGCTTCTATTTCTACTCAATCAATAAAATTACTTCGATAAAGATTTCTTGAAAAAAAATTTATTTCCTTTTTCTTTCACAATTTGAAACTATTCAGATGATAGAAAGTGATACTTTGAAGTAAATTTTATAGGCTAACAAAGAAAGAGAAAAAAAATTTTTGATATATTGCATTAAAATTGAAAGAGCGTTGATGAATTTGGTGAAATTATATTTTATTGACATCAATTTCTAACGATGAGTCATACTGTTTTATGAAAAAATTTATGACTTGAACAAAAAAAAAAAAAAAATTATCTTATATATTTTTAATAGATAATTAAGAAAAAAGAACCACAAAGATATATTCTGCGCATTATATTAATTCTAATTTATGATAGCCTCATTATTTCATTAATTACGTGTAATTAACGAATATTGACGAGTGTAATTAATGAATTTATGTATTACATAAATTGTCAGATTCAATGTTGCATTATTTAAAAATTATATATAATTTACTAACACTTTGATTTCTTCTCAAATTTGACAAATTTAATTATTATTCTATTTTCTTGCTTTTTGTTTTTTCGAGTTTTTACTTCTTTCTATCAATTTGAATATTATTTTTTAGCAACAACAACTAATTATTATATTTTCGTTTGCATAGCATTTATTTATTCCTAATATGATTATTAATCATTTCTCACCTTTATTTTTAACTTATTACATAACATTTATCGACAGTAAATATTTTTCTACATAGAAATAGCACATAAATATTCATATACATTCAAACTATTTCTTTTCGTTTTTTTTCTTCATATTCCGGTAATAAAATCTAACGACTGGAAAAAGCAAAATTTACCAATTTGTTTTCTCAGTTTATATCAATGATATTAAATTAACTGGTTGAAAGTTCAAGAAGTTTTTTAAAAAATCTCCATTAATTATTTGTTTTAAATTTTAAAACTTTCTGTCAAATTAAGAAATTACGCCAATTAATTGTAAATTTTTACAAAATTTTAATGCTACTGATCGAATACGATGAAAATATTTGAGTACTGCTTTTTGAGATGTAGTGAAAAATAAAGAAACAAACATCTTTCTTAAAACTCTTAAATGAATAAAGCATATAATATTGCCGTGTGTATATATTAGTTAAAAAATAATAATTATGGAATTCAAGTTAAATGCAGCTAATAAATGAATTAATTATAGTTAACTGTTGGCGCTTTTCTTACTTTTCTCTTGGTATTCATTTAAAACTTCATTAAAACTAGTATTTTCTTTTCTTTCATGTACCAGCCAAATTTATGCATCGATATTTGCGCCGTTTTAATTTAAAAAAAAAAAAAGTGCTAGACCGGTTTTTTCCGTTCCAAAAATCATGACGCTAATGCTAATTGACTAATTTACAAATAGCAAACTTCCGTTGGATAATTTAATTATTTTCAATTTATATGTATGGTAAAAAAAAAAGGAAAAAAAGAACAAAGCAGAAATAAGACTTCTCTTCAACGTTTTTGTCATTTTAATTAATGTAACATTAGTTACAATTGAAATAAATAATATAATAAATAGAAGATACGATAAATGTGTTTAAATACCTGATCTAAAAATGGAAGTAATTCATCTTTGGTTGGCAAACATACACGCAATGATAAATTCTTGTATTTACCAGGTGCCATACCATATGCATCGCATTTTGCCACTTCATCTTTGTCGAGAATTTGTACAAAATTTTTAAATGCACCACCCATACTTTTGCAAATATCACAGTAAACACTGCAAGAAGGAGAAAAAAAGGAAATGATAATGTATAATTATCTTTGTCAATTGATTAGATTTATATTTAATACTCAATTAATAAATTAAATTTGTCATTGATTAGTATTAATTGATGATTGGACAAATATTACTTAATATGCTATATAAATGGCATATGTTTCTAAATTTTTTAACAATATGATCATCAACAAAATTCCATAAATTTTCTGAATTTTATTTTGCAATTTTAAAAGGAAGATTTATGTTTTCGCTTTTTTCTTTTGTTTTCTAATATTGCTATTATTCTTATTTTGTAGCAATTTAGAAACTTGTGCCATTTATTGTTCTTTTACGATTACTTTATTTTAAAATATTACAATAATACAAACTTCGTAGAATGATTAAATTTATATTTAAGTATTTAACCAACTCTTAAAATTATTAATAGAGAAAAACTACACGATTAGCAACGATGGAATTCATGGAATAGTTGTTGTTGTAGTAATAAGATTTTCAAATAATAGAGTTTTTGGCCTGTTTAAAAAGTTTTTTTCTTAGCTGTTAACATCATATCGTATCACTTATGTTCGTTTGCTTAAAATCACGATTACTTTCACTATGTAAAAGAGAAAAATTCAACAAACCATGAGCCTACACCACCACAACCATAACGATCAGCATTAATGCATCGTTCCGCTTTTCCGTGAATACCTATTCTTGTCTCCAAATGTATGTAATATTTAGCACTACCATTAAGACCTGGTGGAAATACCTGTAATTGTAACACAAATTTTAACTTATACAATGACATACACCTGATTATGTAATAATCTGATTATAGGTAAATTTTCATTTTATAATTCGTAAAATAATTTTAATATAAAACAATTTTAAAAGCATCGCACTCGGTAGAAATATTGAATTTTAATCTTCCGACGAATAATGTTTTCCAGACATTTTTAATGAAAAGTGGAATCTCTTTTAATTGCTTCAATTGCATTTTACAACAATTTCAAATGCATCGAAAATAATAAGTCTTAGATTATTTTTCTGCATTCCAAAATTTAAATATTTAATACTATTAATCTGTTAATCAAATATTTTGCAATTAAAAAAAAAAAACAGACTTAGAAAAACAGACGAGAATCGACCTTCTCGCTTTCTTTCTCTTATTTTTATAACAATTTTTTCTTTTTTCAACAATAACTTTGCTATATCAATGAATAGCAATAACAGAAACAATAACAATAATTATAGCAACAATAACAGCGATAACAATTATAAAAAATGCAACAATAGCATGAAAGCAAAATTAATTTTTAATTGATTTTTTAAATGATTTTTCGTAACAAGTATGAAAATTGACAGCAAGAACCAATTTAAAAAAAGGCAAAAATGTTTTGAATATTTCTACGCTGAAGAAAAAATCGAGAAAAAAATTAATTAAATTAAATGGCAAAAATAAAGTCAAACCTCAACTTCACCGCCACTCATTCGGAAACATTCATGACCAAACATATTTTTCTCAGCAGTAAATTTTACACCATCTGATTTATAGCTTGGAAATTTTATCCGTACATTCTCTTTAGATGGGCCTAAAAAAAAAAAATTGACTTAGATCTTTAACAGATCTAATAATTTTAATTTAATAGTTCAAAATCTGAAGTTTTTATCAATTTTGGCAGAAAGATTTAATCTTAGAAATAATAAAGTGCGGTCATTAAAGAAAATGAAATTGTTAATAAACAGCCAAGTTTCATACTCTTGAATTTGAAATATAATAAAATCTAATTTATTCATAGTTTAGAAGTTTTATCCGTACATTCTCTTTAGCTAGGCCTAAAATAAAAACAAAAAAAAAAAATTTAGCCATTTTGAATGATTTATTTGAATGCAAAAAAGAAACCCGAATGAAATAGGACGTTAAATTTTGCTACTTATAAAATGAATTCATTTTGAACTTTTTGTTGCAAGAGAAATTATCAGTTGAAATAGAACTGATCTTTTCTTTTTTCTTTTCAAAATTTTTAAATGTTACCAATAATTTTTTTTTTTAAAATTCTGCAATGATAAGATGACAATCAATTCTCCGCTGTTTATTTATGTCAGCCAATGTAGATGTGTGTATTAGTGTGTGCATGTATGTGCATGTATATGTATATGTGTTTGTATGTATCCATGTTTGCTGATGAAGGAAACACTAACAATTTGAGAAAATTAAAATTTTTCACTGTTATGAACGATATTGAATGAAGTAGTTTCACTGCTGATAATTTTCAAAAAAATTTTTTTCAGTTCAGCAAAGTATTAATCAATAAATGCTACTATTACAACTTTACTATTTAAGAAAACTTAGATCTCATTTTTATAGCGGTTAAAGAGTTGATGTTATCGCAAATTACGGTGAAGGATTTACTTTTTTCCAGCTTTTTTTTAGTTGGAAAATTACAGGGTTCACGTTCACGTCATAATTGAATGTAGTAAGTGAATATTTTGAACGAATCATTAATTACAACCAGATGGCGCTAATGAATATTCTAGGAATTATTTCAATCTTTGGTTATAAGCGTTATACTGTTTTGTTTGCTTACATTTAACGCACGCCATTATCCACACTTACGTCATCAATATGATGTAGAAAAGCATTAGATTGAATTATATCAAAGAAGGAAAACGGATTGATTCCAGTATTAAGGAATATTATCAAATTAAAGATATTGATCAGTTACAATATATAATGCAAATAAAGAGTTTGCATAACAATATGTTATTGATTTTGATTTTATTTTCAATAATTTTAATTTTAGGGAACAATGTATGACAATATATTTAAATAATTATATTATGAATCAAAAAAAAAAAAATAAGTGATTAAATCTTTTTTTTGAAAAAATATTACCTGAGCTAGAAGAACATGGGAAATGTCGTCCAATTTCTATTGATAATTCACCCTTTGATTTAGCGGCATGAGATATACCTGCAGCAATAGAAAGTATCAAAATATACATATTTGGTTGCCATTTTACAACCAAATGTGACGACATTGATAGCACTTAGTTGTCGTTGCTGCAAAAAAAGTTAGAAAAGAAAAATAATGAAAATGAATGCAATTAAAAAAAAATAGAAAATAAAAAATAACTAAAAAAAAAAAACTAACTCATTATTATGATAATTTAAAAGTTTTTTACACATTGTTTGTCAATTTTTAAAATTCAATGAGCGAACAAAATAACACTAAAATGACTATTTCTTGTGTTGATGATGATAACAATCAATAATCATGAGAATTTAATTGTGAAAAGAAGTTAAATGATAGATTATATTTAGTAACAATGATTTAATCATTATTTCATCATCATAGAGGTGATAGAAGATATGAATGACAATAGATACTGTCAACAAACAGGGTTAATATATTTCTGTTATACGTACTACCTATCAAATCACCTTATCGCAATCTTCCGTTATTAATTAGATTTTTAAAATTTCAGCTAAAATACAATAATATAACAATCATTTAAATAAAATGAATCTGGACAAACAGACAGATAATTATAAAATAAATCAAAAAAAAAAAATAACAATCATCTAAATATTTGTATGCATATGTGATGATATCGTCGTTTTTATCCTTATATAATCCCTAATCCCGAATAATATTCGTTATCAGTTAACTTCTTATCACAACTATCAATGAATATCTGATAAAGGCGACGACAAAGGAGCTGACAATCATGATATACTGAAGAGTCATGATAATAAGGTTTGATATCATAGTGTCTATGCACAAATGTGTGTATCTATGTGTGTGTGTATGTGTGTGTGTGTGTGTGTGTGTGTAGGTCCGTGTGTGGGTGTCTGTGACTCCGTGTGTCTGTATGCGCCAATTATAAAGACACCGCCCTAATCCAAAAACCGGTTTTTTCGAATCCTTCTTTCTTTTAATAAAAAAACGAAGGAAGCAGTCTGTACGTATATGTATTCATTTGTAGAAGTATGCGTATGTCAATGTTACGTAATTAACATTAATTACACATACGTATTTGAGTAGTTCATGCAAGTTTTTTTGTATTTTGTATTTTGTTTTGCAAAGTTTTTTATTGCTAATTAAAATTAAATAGCGATGAAATGAAATAGAAGAAGAAAGAAATCAATCATTATCATCACTACAGCTACAACTATCACTATTACTTAATGTACCGATAATGAAAATGCAAATAATTAATTAACATTGAAAATACTTACTGTGTAAATATTAACTGTTAAGTATTTTAATAAATTTTTATAAAATTTGCTAAACAATATTATTGCTATAAGAATTATTGCGAAAATTTTCATCAAACAAAGTAAAATATCATACAATCAATAAATTTCATTAATATATATCATATTGCAAATTATCGATATTATCTGGATACTGTATTTTGATACGGTATATTACATTTGCATTGATTGGATTACGATGTCCATTACGATAAATTACAGTACCTACTATATTTTTTTTTTCCATTCTTATATCACAGTTTCATTTTTTTCCTGGTTTTTCTATCATTTTTTTATAGATTGCACAAATTATTTCATATCTGTAAAAAAAAGATGCTAATTTTGACTTGATTTTTTTTCAATTAGTTTTACGGAGAAAATTTTTTATTGCAAAGAAGGTATAAATGAATATAAATGAATTTTGTCTTTTCTTTATACAATCCAAAAAACTCTTATCAAAGTTCAAATTATCAATCTTTGCTATCATATAGCATGTTATCATTATCTTATCACTATAAGATATAGTTCAGAGATTTCTTTTTTTTCCTTCTTTGAAATAAACGATAAAAGATTAAATTTATGAAAATTTCTCATATTTGAGAAATAAAATTTTGATAATATTTGATATAATTTTCTTGTTTTATAATTGAAAACTCTATTTTTTAATATAATTTTTTCCTTCAAAATAATCAAAAACTTGATAGTAAAATAAAATGCAAACAAAATAGTTCATTCATTGCATAAAATTGTTTCATTAAATTTTGCGAAAAGAAAAAAGTGGCATAAAAAAAGGAAAAAAAATTTTTAGTCCTATAATTTATCTAAAAACGAAAAAAGCGGAACAGTGCATAGAAAAGTATCAAATAACATTCCTGTAAAAAAAAAATTGAAAAAAATTCAAGGAAAAAAATTGAAAGTTTTCAATTAAATTTTAACAGAGAGGTGAACAAGACAACTATGACTTGACTGATCAAGGATTCAATGTAATTACTGAACAGGAAGAAGTGCAAATCAATTGCGAAATTTCAAGTTGTCGATGAAAGTTTAAGTTATCAATCTTTTGCTATCAGACAGCTCCTTGTTAGCGTTATCTATCATTCATTAATCGTTTTATTTCATTATAGAAATTTAAAGGAGCACAAATTATAAAGATGATAATTTTACTTACTTTTTTGTACCTTAGCTATGACGAATAGATAAGAAATTTAAATTTCATTTGATGCTATTTTAAATTTACTAGAAATAATAAAATTTTATGATTTTGAAATATTTTTTGCAACAAAATTTCTAGCTTTCATATGCAGAAAATATCATAAGCTAAGATATAAAAAAATTAAATTCATTAATTTTAGATTACGATTCAATTTAAAATTTTTAGTTGGAAAATTTTGAATTAAATCTTCTTGCAAGCTCTATTTTGTTATATCATGTCAAAATTTTAATTGTTTATAGGAAACCAATTAAATATGTCGTTCAAATTTTGTTCAATTATGATATGACGAAACTATAATAAAATTCGAATTTTTTAATTGGCCTTTCAATTTTAACCTAAAATATCACTCCTATGATACTAATCTATAAAAAAAAGACAATTTGGAAAAAAATCAAAGCAAGTTCAAAATTCAGTTAAAAAAATAAAAATATTTGTCAGTTAATAATGATTCCGTTGAAGTGTTATCGATTGATTATTGAGAAAAAATTGCGTTACTCATACTTTTTAGTTATTTCATTTAATGATATAGTGATGTAATGATTTTCTTCATTCTATTTCGTGTTTTTTTTTTTTGAAAAGAATTTAAAATTTAAGAATAAACAATGATTCATTATTGGTCGGATAAATGAAATATCTATATGGCGATAAAACATTGTCTATAATGAATTAATTAGGCTATGCAATGTGATAAAAAAAATCAAACTTGATGAATTAATTTAAGCAATTTCAATACTTTATGTTCTTTCCTCTTTTTTTCAAATTGAAAACACTTTATATGTGAATTTAAAATGATTTTAATATAAGCATGTATTTAAGTAATAATCCATAGTAAAAATGCTTGCCAAATATCAGGATTAATTTCCCCGGTGCTACTGTTTATTTTCTGTTAAACATTATGTTATTCGGCATTCTCTTAAATTACATTTTTTTTTTTTTTTTTTGTATAAAGTACATTAATAAATCATAGTTTTTCGTTTTTCACAGTTGTTTCATATTTTCGTTATTTCTGGTATTCGTTTTCCTCGTCCTCTTACATATGTATCGAATGTTCCTTTTAAGGAAATTAGAAATAAAAAAAACCTTCCAGTTTCTGGAATTTTCAACAATATTTGTTTTATTCAACCTCTTTAAGCATCCTTAAGTATCTTACAGAGAAGAAGAGAAAAATTATTATATTTCGAAATTTTAATGTTAATTAATTTTAAGAATTAATCATTGTTGTGCAATTGAATTTAAAAATCAATTCTCATGTTTATTTCTTTTTTACATCCTTTTTCATTCCTTAACATTTAAATTTTCGAATTTCAATTTTTTTTTCTTAACGGTATTTTAAAAAAATTTTTCTTCGAAAATTTGTTTATTTGATTCATATTTAGAAAAAAAAAAAACAAATTCCAGCATTACACATTTGCTTATTGCTTTATTTTTTAACTTTATCTTTAACTTGAAAAAAGTTTTTAGAAAAGCAAGAAAAAAGTTTTCTGATGCGAATCAAATACGAATCGTTTCTCCTAATAATTTAATTTGTACAGATAAGAAAACTTTCAGTTTCTCTTTAACAAATTGTTTTGTCTTTCTTTCTTCCGGTTTTCGTCCTTTTTAGAAAAATCCTTCGAATATTAGTTTGCAATTTACGCTGATTCGTCTTTTTTTGCCTGAAGCAATTTGTCTTTTCGTTTCCACATTCATTTCTATAGTTAAACATTATTTCTCAAATAAACTTTTCGAATTTTTCATTTTTTTTGAAATCGTAAAAGTTTTAAGAATTTTCGAAACAATAAATTTAATGAGGAGAACGATTTTTATTAGGTGATGGCAAATAAGTTTCATTAATTAGATGTTTAAGCGTAGTAGTGCTATACTGTGGTAAAATCAACGATTAATTCCGATTACTTTTTGAAATGATATCCACAATGAATACCATCGAATAGGAGAATTTATTGAAAAAAAATTTTCGCATATTACTTAAACAAAACATTCAAAATTATTTTTTGAAGAAAAGAAGTGTTTTTATAGTACAAATTATTTTTAAATCAATGAAAATTCATCAACAATTCCAATTAAAATTATAGAAAATTATGGCTTGTGCAAAAAAAAAACAAAAAAATGAATATAGAAGAAAATAGAAAAGACAAAGGATTATTTTCAAAATTTTCAAAAATTTTCAATAGCATAAAAGATTTATCGAAATTAAATTTTCATTTCTGGATAATATTTGATTAATCAAATTACATCAATTTTCATAAAAATTTTATGGAATGAAAATAAATCAGTGATATATAATTTAGTGGAAAAGTATATGTTCATAAGAAATCATCAATATCCAATTTACAATTTTTTAAAACTGAATTTTCATAATGTTTATTTTAATTCAGCAATTAATAAATGCAAAACCAAAAATATTAAATACTTTTTTGACCAACAATATTACAGTGAATGACATGGCATCCAACATATCGCTTTTGTTTTTTAATCAACATATTAAATGGTAAAGTCTGATATAATTCAGGTGGCAAAGGTTCATTCTGAAAAATAAATGCCATGATTACTTTAAAATACTGAAAAATCAATGCTTTGCAAAGTCAATACTTTAATTTTTCTAATCATGTAGCATTTTTTTGAAATTATTTCGGTACAAAAAATTCACAAAGATTTATGTTTTTTTTTTTGAAAAACTTGCTGATCAAATTGATGACAACATCGAATCTTTTTATTAGTGAAAGTTATTATTTTTGAACACTTTTAAAAATGATTTGCAAATTTTTTTAAATTGTTGAAATGTTAACATTCAAAGTTTTGGAATGTCATTTTTAAATATTTCGTAGATTACAGAAGGAAAAAAATGTACTTAGGTTATTCATTAAAAGTTTATTTAAACAGTACTTTATTATTTTTTTTGTAAGCTGCAATAATTCTGGATTGTGTTTGCATCACCTTCGAAACATCTGTATTGAAAATGTATACCATAAGAAAAATGCCCAATTTTCGTACGTTATTATCCTTAAACAAAATTAAAAATATAAAAGAAATATTGCAAAATAGGTATATTTAAAATTCCTACCAAATATAATCGTCTAATTTTTTTTTAATTAGCTGATTCAATTTCCATGAAAGATTTCAAATAGAAAAATTAGGTATACCTTTGTAAATACAAATTAAAAAAGTGAATTTTTTTATACTAGTTAATTTATTATTTGATTTCTTTTCTCATTTTCTATTTTAATTATTTGCTTCAATAAGTGAAAAGTTGGAATATTGATTGGAAAATAAACAGTACGATAAGACATTTCAACTTCTTTTTAAAATTTTTGATAATTTAACAAATTAAACATAACCTCTGGTTGTATTAATGGAAGAAGCAATCCTGGATTCAGTCCTTGCGTCTGTAAAAATTCTTCCATTTTCGGCAAACAAAATTCTAATTGAATATTATTGTAAGTTCCAGGTAATAAATGCTCGTCACAACTCAATTCTCTTCCATTTTCCAAAAATTTAGCTTTTACATCAACCGTTGAATTCAACTTATTGCATACACCACAATATAAACTTTAAAAAAGAAACAAATAATTAAAACATAATTATAAAAATATTATTTCGAAATTCCAAAACTCCTTTTGTTGTAAAGTATTCAAGTATTATTTTTCCATTTAAAGAATTGTGTAATGTTATAACAGATATTAATTGATTACATTTCATAATATGGCAAGCGTTAAAAAAAAATGAAAAAAAATGAGTCCACTAACACATGGAAGAATTAAATTTACGGTGCTGAACTGTTTCATTTTTAAAATTAAAATTATTGGATTGGATTTTATTGCAAAATTACAAAAAGATAATAAAGTTTCTCAATATTTACTTTTACTTATACTTTTCCTGATCATTTTTTTCATGTTTACCTGCTGATTGTAAAATTTATTCATTAGAATTGTCTTAACATTTTACAATATAACTGTAATTCATTTTTTTTTTTGAATTTTAAAAAATTTGAAATTGTCATTAGAGATAATTGTTATTCCTGCATTAATTATTGAAGTGGTAATGACAGCAGAACTGATTGTCCTTTATAGACCTAAATTTTAACTAACAAAAATTTTAATTGCGAACCATGATCCTAAACCACCGCAACCGTCGGATTCTTGATTAATGCACGGTATAGCTGGCTGAAATAATCGATTTTTGAAATGAAAATTATTGGATTTAATTGCTGAAAATATACCAAAGTACTCTGATATTTTTTGGTTGGAGAAATTTGATGAAAAAACTTTATTTGTTTAATGGCATTTCCAAAAAAAAAAACTTATCCCAACAAATTTTCTTAACAGTTATAATGTATTTTAAACCAATTCTGTCGACTGGATTTATCAAATCTTTTCAACCTTCAATTTTTATATTTCTTTTGAATCAACTTTACAACGTAACTTTTCCCAAGTCGGTCTCAATGAAATTCCGATGGAACAAACTAATAATTTTTTTATTGGTTTTAACTATTGGTACAATATTGACTTACAAATTTAAAAACATCACTGTATTTCTTTCTCTTCAGTTTTGACTAAAATTTAAATTTGATTTTAAACGAAGGAGTGGCAATGTTTGTGTCCGTTTTGTGTCCGTTTTTATGAGTTTAATACCATAGATTGCAAAAAAATGCATAATGCGGTAATTATATTCATCAGAGATACAGTATTACTTTAAGAAAAAAAGGGAATAATCAAGAAGCTGTTAAGCTTATCAGAAAAAATAACTCGTCCATCCCTTTTTAATATTATGAGTGACAGCAATTCAATTAATATATCTTAACCTTGATTGATTCATTGATTCGTTTCTTTATTGGTAGATAGAAGATGTTTAGCTCATGATTTACTAGTTCAACTTACATAATCATTTTTGTGGTTTATTGTTTCAATTAATAAATCTGGATTCTCACTGATTTATTGAATTGTTGCTAAAGATAGATTATTTAGTTATCAGTTAGACACAATTATTGATTTATTCTCGATTGATTTTTTCATCTGTTTATTATTTGATACATGCAGGTTGTCTAGCCATCAGTTAAACAATTATTTCTTATTATTAATTTAATTATTATCTCATGATCTTTATCTTCATTGATTCATTTGTCCAATTTTTGATAGATATAAGTAATTTGGCTATCGGTTAAACAATCTGTTCTCAAATGGTCATATTTTTATCAGCTGCTCTTTGCTGACGGTGGCAACTTTGTCACTCACAAAGAAGCAGCTATTCAGTTTTAATATCTTGCTTTGACCTTTTTAGAAATCAGCTTTAAGAAGAAAAAATTCTTTGTACTCTGCACTGAAAGATACTTTGAGCTTGCATCAGTCCGGCTATTCAGCTATCTGAAGGAATCATCGTTTCTCCAGACCCTACGATTAATAAAGATATGGATAGCAAAAGCATACAGGGTCATGAAAGAGATTGGTATAAATAAATATTCGAAAAAAAACACATATAATTCTATCTATCCTTCTATTTTGTTTGAATTATGGGTCAACTATCTCCACCACCGCTGACTACTCGAACCTTCCATCAGCATCTAAGCAGATTCGCTGTTGTGCCTTATACAGCCGGGCTTGCCTATCTCACGTTAGCATTTTTAGCCATCAGTACATCTGCAATCATCATTCGCAAAGCTAAGTACATTTAATTCTTAAGATGGTTAAATTTTTTACTATAATTATTATTAGCAATTTTGCTAAATGATAATGGAATGGAATTTGATGAAATGCAGAAGTTAATGAATAGTATTGCATATTAATTGCTCAATTATTTCCTTCCATTTCTATCAATTAATTATACCATTTGCTAATTAACTTCCTGAAATACCATACAGATGGAGTTGTGTTAGTACTTAATAAGCATATGTTAAACGTTCTTTATTTTGTTTTAATTTCATGCTGATCTAAAGCATTTAGAATACGCGTGAACTGAGGTGATTTAAACGCACATTTACGTGTAAAAATGCGGATAAAGAATGAATTGTTTCAGTTTTCAAATGAAGAGCAATGACAGGATCGATCAAAATGGATTATTTGATTGATTCATGATAAAAAAATATATGCTGCTGAAATGCCCAAAATCCTATATGGTACTGATAACAGTGTTATTTAAAGAGTAATTTTATTTAAAATAAAAGAACTAATACTAATAAATTTATCTATAATAAAATTTACAAATTATCTCATTTTTTTAACTTATGTTTGAAGTAAATTATGTGAAATATTGTCTATGGATATATGCAATTTAGTTGACCTTATAATTAAAATTAATATGACTTGAATAACTTAAAAATTTTGATTTTGAAATCTTAATAATTCGTTGGAATTTGTTTTTTGATTAATGCAAACAAATTTTACAAATATTTTGCAAAATCTTTCATATCTTATCCAACAAAATTTTCATATTAAATAAATTTCATATTAAACATGAAGTTTTTGTAGTGACAGCATTCATATATAATTTATATTACTCTTCAAAATCCAAATTAATCATTTGCTTCAATTATCAGTTATCATTTCTATTATTTTCTAAAAGACAATTCCATTACCTTTTTTTTACTTGCAGATGTCCGCAACTCCACATAAACGCTAAAATTAGCTCGGAATTTCTGAAAAACATTCATTCGACCGCTAATGGCATAGCAACCAGGTTTACCAAGTTGTGGTTTTAGCTGTGGCCCATCCTTAACATCACCGCTTTCTAGTTCCAAAGAGCGATTCCATTTCGAGTGACCTAAGTTTGGCCTATGAATAATTTATGAAATTTTTTCCGATCATGTTTTCAGAGTGACTGATCCTTTCGTTATGTGCTTAGCCTTTTGGGTAGCAAATAAAATTGTATCTTATCAGGGAGCATTTATATACTTGAGATTTGTAGATGCAATCTTAAACAATCGATGTTCACTTAAACTTCTGGAGCATGCTGTAATTATTATAAAATCGTTTAGCTATAATTAGTATTGCATGTCATAATAATATATAAGTTTATGACTTTACCTATAAATTTTATTTTTTTGTAATTTTCTAACTTTCACCTCGTTTTGTAACTATTAATCTTATAACATCACAATGCTTTACCCTTAATTTCTTATTAACTTTGAAGTTTTATAACTTTTTCATAACTTTTTTCTAACGTTATAGTTTATAACTCTGCATCTAACTTCTTGTAAATCCATAATTATTTAACTTTACCTATACCTTTTTTAAAATAATTTCATAATTTTACATATATCTTCACTTTATTTATTATTCAATAAGAATATGAATAACATACCTTGTACATAGTGACATGGATTATGCCTAATTACATCTATGTTAAATTTTATATCCTTTCCAATATTAACAGCATCCACGAATGTTGCTTTCAGGAAAACCAGCGCAATTATGATTGTTGTAATTGATAGAATGAAATGCAGGAACATTTTTCCACTTTTCAATTCATTAATTATTTATGCAATCTTAATTAAATAAGAGGTCTTAATCAGACTTTAATAAATAAAGGAAATATGGAATGTGAATCTGAAAAACAGATCTATAATAAAATTTTAAATTTGATAATCGTATAAGCAACAAATTATATATGAAAACAAGTGCTTGCTACTAAAACAAAACCATATTGATTTAGTAGCAATGTGATTCTTAAACAAATAATATTGAGGAATAAGATGAGAGAAGAATTAAAAAAAAATTTTTGGTGTTGATTATTTGAAATTGACAATAATCAGTAATAGATTGGGGAAAAAACAAAGCATAACTTCTAAATCCTAAAATGATTTAGAAAATCCGGTTTAAAAACTTGCTAGAAAATCAAGTTATGCTTATTTCCTAATTATTTATTTTATCCATCAACAAACAGTAACAAAATGTTGAAAATTTAAAAATGAAACAGCAGTGAAAAAAAAGAGCGCAATGACAATATATTTTTTTACCAAAAAAAAAGTAAAGAAAAAAGGAGATAGGACGAAATACGAATGTTTGTCAATTTAATTTGGAAATTTTATATTACAAAAAAAAGCCATTAACATTTACTCGTATGTTTATTGGATAAGGTCATTTTTTTTCCCAATTTTTAAATTTGACAACACATTTCCTTTCTTTTTATTTGAAAAAAATGTGTAAGAGAACCTGGTTTTTTTCTGCGTGTTTACGTTTTTGTAATGAAATAAAACATTTTAAAAAAGGCAGAAATGAGAAATGTACTCTCCAATAAATAAATTTAGTATTATTCATTACGTTCCATCAGTCATTTTTTTCTTAATATTTCACAGTATTAAATTTTAAAGTAAAAAAGAAATTATTTAACCTGTTTGGTATTATTCACAGCATTTTATTACTTTGTTTTCCCGATATTTCACGGCATGAATTCAAAATAAATAAAAAGGGAACAAAAATAAAATTTGGAAAATTTGACGAAAATTTAGTATGCCAATCAAATACATACGCAGTAATTAGAATTGCAATTGCAAATATATGATATGAATTAAAAAAAAAAAATAGCACCACTGATCGACTATGTTATTTGTCTAATTTCGTGATCAGAGCTGTTATATGAATTATAATTTTTCTATCATAAAATTTCTAATCTATTCAATAAAACCACAACAAGGCAAGGAAAAAGCAATTCAATTAGTTATCGTGTGTTTAAGTTCTATTTTAATTTCTAAAAAGTTGACAAACTGTTTTTGCAGGATTTGTCGCAATCTATTTTGCTGAAAAGACTTAAAGTTTATTTTAATCAGGATGATAATTGCGACAGGATAATTGAACCAGTTCATTTGCTGATCTTATCAGAATTGTTTATTAATTAATTATATTTGAATTTCATCGTGATCTAATCAAAATCTGATTGCAATTTAGCTAGAGCTGACATTTACACTCAAGTATGGTAATGTTTTCTAGTTTCATTTTTAAGTATGGGTGGAATTTAATTAATATATACTTAGTGATTGCGTTGTATGAATTTTGTTAATTTTGATCCTTATCCGTGAAGACTGACCTACTTGGGTTAAAGCTTGAAAATTAAGTTTGCAGTGCAATAGGCAGTGGTTAGTTTGATATTCAGCGCTAGGCACGACGTGTGTATGACAAACATCATGAACGTATTTTTGACGCACTAAGATGTGGTTAATTAGTCAATGTTTGACGTTGAAGCCGCAGAGGATTATGATTTCATCATCTGCGGGAACTTTTTGAGTAGGGCGACAGAAGTGAGTAAAAAACTTGTCTTTGTTTAGAGAGTTCGCTTGTCGACTACAGAATCGGAGTGTGCGGAGGCATATAGAGTGAAGGCATAGTAGAGGTATACTGAAAAGAACACATGCTGCTTATTCTGAAATGGAAATTGTAAGGAAATAATGCAATCAAAATGTCCTGTTGGCAAATTATCAAGCTTAGATGCGATAGAGTTCTTGATCATGAAGTCAACTCCTGAAAGCTGTCGTTAAGTTTTGGGCATGCCTGACCAACAGAGTGTAACTAGCACCAAGTTCTTCAAAGTCGCCTTTTCCGTGAAGACAAACTTCGCTAAGGAAGGTTATGTAAATGTTGAGTCTAATATTTCATGTGCAGATTAGAGTAGTGGCGTTCTGAACATCCACTGTCAAGTAGAATTTCTCGTTGACTTCACCAAAGCTTTTGACATTAGAGCGGGATACGCTTATGGCAAATCTTGAAACGATTAAGATGTTCCTTCCAAATTCCTTAAAATGATCATCCTGTTACATGAAAATCAGCGCGATCAAGTCAGATATGCCGAGCACATCCTAAGTTTTCTCAAAAATCAGTGGTGTGAAAGAAGATTTTGTCCTTGCTTTAATTCTATTCACTATTTTCTTCAATTGTGTCTTTCCACCAACTCTTTTCATCATTTTTTTCAGTATGATGCTAGAAAAAGTCACAGCAGACTTTGACAAAGGAAACGATATATATATTTGCTACTGTATTGATGGCAAGTTATTCAGCCTAAAACAACTAAGAATGCGCACCAAGATCCTAAATCATCTTGTCCGCGAATGCTGATGACGTCGGCCCTGTTACTCACACCGAAGAGCGACTTGAGGCTCTACAGCGCTTAACATATTGCTTTATGGAAGCCATTGACATTACCAAACAGCACTACAAGCTAAATACCATCCTCCTCATCACTATAGAGGATTCAGAGCTTAAAAGTGTCCACCAGTTCAATTACCTTGGCAATATCATTTCCTCTGATGCTATAATCGACAAAGAGATAGGCAACAGAATAGTTAAAGCATCTAAGGTTTTCGAAAGCTCTATAAAATGGTTTGGTTCAACAAAAATCTTCAGAACACCAAAAAATTGCAGTTTATAGAGCCATGGCACTGCCTACTCTTTTGCACAGATCTGAATCCTGGGTCATCTAGCACTGCATTGATCATGTAATAAATGACACAATCCTTCAACGAGCAACTACCACTAGCAATGAAGCTGTGCTGCTGAGGACGCAGTTGCACTAGGCAGGGCACATGTCCAGGATGCAGGATCACCGTCTATCCAAGATTTTTCTGTATGACGAAGTTGCCACGGTTCCCGCATGAGAGATACCCGAAAAAGAGATATAAAGACTCTTTAAGAAAGTATCCTAACCTCAGTCAAATTAGCTACCGCAAATAGTTAGCATCCAATCGGGAGTTATGGAGACACGGAAATTATAAGTTGCTGTTTCCTTTGAAATTACCCACAAAATCAATGCTGAGTAGAAAAGTTATCTCAGAAAAATCCGTATACTATCTACATCACCTAAGCAAACTTTCTCCCGCATCATATACAACTATACTTACCTGTCCCGCATTGGTTTTCTCAGTCACAAATGTTTTCTGCATCAAAGTGAATGAAATCCTATAAATCTTCGTTGGCAAAGCCTTAGTGAGTGCATTGATGTCTTACACTTTGATTGCCTTTTTTATGAAAATAAAAATAAAAATCTTTTTATTATATAGACTAGATAATTGGGATAATTCTAGGATGTCTCTAACGTTAATTTAGGTTTGTTTTTGTGTGTAAAAAATATCCCAATAAAAAAAAAATTAGTAAAAAAATGTTTTGTTTACCCATTCACTTACTTTAGTTGCATATTTTAGTTTATTTATTTTTTTAACAAACTAATTGATAATGTATATTATTTTTTTATTTAATAGTAATTAATCAACGTACTTCACTTGCACTTCTTACTTATTATATTTTTAAAAGAAATCGTGGTAGAAATTTAAAAACATTATTAAATATTTTTGATTGCGGGTATAACTTTTACTGAATATGTTTTAATTTCAAGTCAGATAAACTATGGAGTTATGATAAGGGTTGTAAATTTCATAAATATCATTGCTTCACATAATTGATGCAGCTGAAAAAAAGCGGAAAATACTCTGTTACTTTACTTCTCACTTCTTGGCTACCTTACAAAAGTTATGCTAATAAGAAGTTAATGATTATATATAAAATTTTCCACCAATTTAAGGCTACAAAAACGAAACTTCACAATAGTGAAGTGTATATCATGTAAAATTTTGTACAGATTTTATATTGCCATTAATAATCTCAACATAAAATTGAAATTTGGATTTTCGACAAATTGGATAATTGCAAAAACAGGAAAAAGTTGGAAATTGTGATTGTTATATTAGTTTCACAACAAAGCTAAAATTTGTTTGGAATTCTAAATCTATTCAGGAATTTAGCATTATTATTTTGTATGCTATTATGGATTCATGATATAAATTTATTTGAAAATTCCTGGGCCACAATTTTTCTGATTTAAAAGATAAAATTAACAAAAAAAGTGAGTTCAAACATTGAACTTTTAGTTATCTAAGATACACTAAATAAAAATAGCATTTTAGAAATACAATAGCAGTAAATTGTTGCCTTTATCAAAAATTTTGTTAATCAATGAATTGCCTAAGAATTGAGTCTTTACTTTTTTATTTAAAAATTGAAACAAAAATTTGACTCAAAATTTGTTCAGCAAAAATTGTATATTAAACTGAAAAAATTGAAATTAACGAAATAAAAAGTGTTAGCGCTATTTCAGTCTTTTGCTGTCAATCATTTTATAAAATCAAACGAAATTTTCACTTTATTACAATCAATTTTTATTCACAGAATTGAATGGAACAGAGGAAAATTAAATCTATCAGTTATTTAAGCTGTCTGGAAATACTTTCCATGTAGAAAAATATCATATAAAGCAACATGGCTTACGCATATAGAGAGCAAAGTGACAATCATTGAGATTTATATTTCTGTTCATCAAGACAGACTTATTTAAAGGAATTTAAAACTTCAAGAAATTGCTATCTAATTTTAGCAATTATTTTTCGACCAGTGAGTTGAATTCGAAGTTGAATTCGAAATTGCCCACTATCATGAAAATGTGAAACCAAAGTGCGCCCAATTGATTGTTATTGTAACGATTATTATGATTATTGTTGTCGTTATTATTATTACCATCGCTATTACATTACTGCCATTATTACCATCATTATATTATTATTACTATTATTATTGTCATTATTATTCTTATCGTATCGTTATTTTTTTTATTTTGACTAACAATATTATTGCTGTTTTCTGTTATTGTTATTATTATTTACTATCATCATTTTCAATCTTATCCCTATTACTATTACTACCAACACCATCATTATTTATTAATTATTACTAGCATTGTTCCTGCTATTACTATACTATTACTATAAGCGTAATCATTTTGCATATAAATTGAAAATGATGATAATAAGAAAAAATTTAGCAACAAATTGGACATTTTAAAAATACTTCATATCGAAACTGTTTTATTCACTTATCAACCAATTTGATTCTTAAGAATAAAGAAATTATTAAAATCGAAAAAAAGGAATGACAACAAAAGATTATGAATTTTGGCGCTGAATTTAATAAATTGATTAAATAACGATTATTTTGAAAACTAAATAAAAAAGAAAGAAGAAATTTTAAATGTACTGGCGAATTGCAATGTTCAGTGTGATGCCATAAAGAATTGAAAATTTGCGCTGAATTTGACAGTTAGAGTAACTTTTTGAAAGTATTATAAAAGAAACACTTCTTCGAAAGCAAGTCTATACTGCTGTTTGACGATAATTGAAAATCGAAGATCAATTAATTTAATCTAATCGGCTATCCAAGAAGCCAAATAATTGATGGATCATTTGAATTGCATAAATTAACGGTTTAATTTTGAAATAATCAAACAAAAAGAAAACGAAAAAAATTGTGAATTTTTATATTGAATGACATTTTTTGCGTTGTATCGATTCAAATACCCGTCATTTAAAATTGTTTAACAAATTAATCGAAATGACAATTTCTTTACTTTCAAATTTTCTACGTAAAAAACAAATTATATGAATATTACAATTAATTGCAGGAATTCATTATTCAAACAGAATAAAAATGTGGCAAAATAAGTATGACCAATACATGAATAACAAAATTGTCAACCAAACAATTAATGATAATAAATCTTATATGGTTACATATATACATATATCAGTACGAAAATTTGAAATGATTGTAATATTCTAAAAAATCAGAAAGGAATGTACTCCAAAAGAAAACTTCGGAATCATCTTCAGATAAAAAAAAGAGAGAGGGAAAAAAAATGAAAGAAAGAGAGAAAAAAATTAGAAAAATGAATTAAAATTTTTTTTCAAAAAATAAAATTTTAATTACAATTAAAAGGAAAAGTTAATGTGCAATTTTCACATCAATTCCCATTAGAAAGCATGCTATCGTATTTTGTGCCATACGTCGCCGTAGCAACGCTTTACCGAATTCGGAAATGTACGATTCTTTGCCATGCTGTTCGAGATCCATCATATAAGCAGTGATAAACATGGAAATCTAAATGATAAATGAGTAATTTTCATTTGAGACATCTTAATTTTTTTTCGTTATTAGCCTAATGGTATGAAAAAAATTGTTCCTTTCTTGGCTAATTATCTAAAGGCTCTTTTCTTACTGATTTAATAATTATCAGCTAATCATAAACATAAGTAAAAATTTTCCGTTCCTTAGTTATTTCCTATTTCAAAATGAAATATTTGCCATCTTTGTTGATTCTAATTACTTGTAATATACCATAAGACCAAGTGAGTAAGCATAAAAAGTTAAATAAATTATATTGTTCACTAAGTTATATTTTTACTGAGGAAATTTTTAAGTATTTCAATGTGCATTAGATTAAAATTTAAAAGATTTTCCATGGAAATATAATTCGAAATGAAATAATATATACTAGATAGATAATAAATATCATTTAAAGTTATCTAATAATATAATTTTTGGCAAGCTTTTAATTAATTAGTTTATAAAATAATACGAATTTAATTTGTTATATAAATCATTCCGATAATAAATGTAAAGTTGAAAACATTCAAAGAGTTAGAACATGAAAATAAAAACGAACTCACAAAAAATGTTCAATTTCTGAAAAGAAATCTCATCAAATATAATGTTTGAAAATTTTTAAAAAGAATTTGGCACCGGTCGCTTCTCAACAATATTTCTTTCAATTTCTGGTGGTATATATTCCTTGACATCATCCAATTCTGGCGTACACATTTCCGTTTCAATATCATAGAAACCTGGTTGTATTATCTAAAAATAAGGTTGAGATTAATGGAAAAAAGTAACAGTTAAAAATTTTAAATTAATCGACTTGTCGGATTACCGAAATCAAAATTATCAGACAGAATGATAAATGAAATTTTGTAAGTAAAATTAAGGCGATGAGAAAGATGTGAGCCAACAATGGGAGAGAAAGGGGAGTTGTGTCACAAAAGGATTTCAGTACTTGTTGCAAGATTATTTGGCTAAGGAAAGCGCTTGATGCTCGCAAAGATCATGG
>JARVGP010000872.1:0-28247 GCA_029876185.1 Mansonella ozzardi | reverse complement strand
ACAAATGGTCAGTGGGATGGAATGACATTCGAGGGTGGTTACCTAGCCATATCTCCATGGATAGATTTCGCTCTGCCCAATGTTCTCATTGTCTGCCATTCACTCCAAAACAGTCATCATCATTTGTTTCGTTAATTTAGTCATTGTGCCATTTCCCACTGCGTTCCGATATATTGCGCGTTTGTTTCTTCTCTGAGAACAGAGGAACTGTGTTCTCTCACTGCATTTCCTTTAGTACTATCATTCGGTTCCACATCAGAAAGGGTTCTTTTACGGTCTTAATTGATTTTCAGGGAGAAATAAGTGTTGTTGATACGTAAGTTTTTCCGGAATTACAGTGGGATTTATAGGATTGATATCTTTGCTATCCGAAGACGATGGCATAAGGATGTTTGCTTTTCTAGGGAGAACGGAAGTGCTAAGACCGTTGGTACTTGTCAGGTTAGTCTATATGTGCATGTTTCGAATGTGCGCCAGACTCCTGAGAAATCTGTTACAAGAGATCAATTATTAGGGTTGGATAGGTTCTGAAGAGTATCTATTTCTAAATTACATCTAATAAGGGCTCTTAGGCTTGAAGGCATTTATCAAAGGTTCTTCCTTATTCTTTTTTTTTATTTAAAATCATTCAACATAAACTATATATAACTATGAATTGGTTTTATGATTCAATAAAGAAAAAAAATCCTTTGCAAGCCTTTGTCCATTCTTCACCGAATTCTCTTTGCAAACCTTTATAAACCTTTGTCCATTCTTCCCCCGAGTTCTCTTGAGACCTTTGCAAACCTTTGTCCATTCTTTCCCGAGTTCTCTTGAAAACCCTTTGGAAACCTTTGTCCATTCTTCCCCGAGTTCTTTTGAAACCTTTGCAAACCTTTGTCCATTCTTCCCTGAGTTCTCTTGAAATCCTTTCTTTATTCTTCCCCGAATTCTTTTGTTTGCTCTTCGCGGGTTTTACGTATCGATAAATTTTCACGGACATTGTTAGTATAGAAAATTATCTGTCGTTAAGTAAAAGAAAACAGAAAGGATGTGAGAGAGAGAGAGAGAGAGAGAAAGAGAGGGAGAAAGAGAGGGAGAAAGGGAGGAGCATTTTGATTATGTTCGAAAGGTGGAGTGAGCTGATTGGATATGCCAATATGTTTACGTTCACTTAGAATTAGAGACGACGCTGATACACTTACACTTGCGTCGGAGAGGAAGTTAGCATAATTAACGGGCCACATTATATCGTGAAGAGACTTCTTTTCATCGTTCTCCTCTCAGTTCGTCATTCTCTTCCTTCGTCACTCAGTTTCTCGGACATCTTCGCTTTCTTCTTTACGATTAGTACATAATGCACACATAACAGCTATTTTTATCGCAATGAAATTCAATAAGTTTATGAAACGAAAAAAACTTTACGTTGTAACGTAAATGGTTCTCATTCAGTTTGACGTAAGTAAGCTAATTAATCTTATCAGAAGAAAACTTTTCAGAAACTTGTTCGAGTCTCTGAGTTAGTTCGTTAATCGCTTGTTCGAGTCTCTGAGTTAGTTCGTTAATCGCTTGTTCGAGTCTCTGAGTTAGTTCGTTAATTGCTTGTTCGAGTCTCTAAGTTAGTTCGTTAATCGCTTGTTCGAGTCTCTGAGTTCGTTAGCAACAGGCAAATGTGAGTGTATTTTAAACTTATCCTCTATGGATTCTTCAAAAGTTCCTGATAAGAAATTTATTGATTCCATTAAGCGTAACATTTTTTCGGACAAAGTTAAGAGTTTCGTTCCAGTTCGTTACTTATATTTTCAAAAACATTTTTTGAACATTGGTTTCAGTAGGATTTTGAAAACACTTTCTACCATTTATTTTTTTTGCACTTTTAAAATAGTCGAAATTGGTTTCAAATAAGCCACAAGCGCTCATTTATTTCACTCTTGGAGTGATCCAAAGTTATTTAAAATTCGCAAATATTAGGTGGGAAATTTTGAAATTGAGATAGAAATAACGATTGGTGAAATAAACCGAAGCATAGATTTTTCGTAGATTTAATTCGTTATTAAATATGAGAATGTATTTTATTTTAGGATGAGTGAAACAGCTGCAGCACTGTTCAAGGAGATTGCTCCAGTACATCGTACTCCACATTCTAAGGTCACTGTGGTTGGAGTTGGCCAAGTTGGCATGGCTTGCGCTGTTAGCATTATGCAAAAGGTTATCTTTTTCTCTCTCACTCGGATTTCAAGTTTATTATTGTGGGACTGTGATAATTAATATTTTTATGTATAATTTTTTTTTGTACAGAGAGATATAGAGAATCGCTATTTTTTGTCACTAAAACCTCTATTAATGTTTTTTGCAAAGTC
The DNA here is from genome assembly GCA_029876185.1 of Mansonella ozzardi. NCBI lineage: Eukaryota > Metazoa > Nematoda > Chromadorea > Rhabditida > Onchocercidae > Mansonella > Mansonella ozzardi. Next base: position 25,908 of record JARVGP010000872.1, on the reverse strand, counting down.
CGAACTGCAATTTTTTGCCCTCAGTCATTAAAAAAATCCTCAGTCAGTTGAAAAAATTCGAAAAAAAAAGAATACAGAATATGGATTTCATGAAAAATTGCATGTCTAGTGAAAGAATTTCAATTTGAAATGTTTACATTAGATTGTTTATATGTTGTCCAATGTAAATATAAGATTCATGAAATCCTATATTTACATTGGATAAATGTAATATAGTATATATATATATATATATATATACATATATATACTAATTAACAAATATAAATATATATACAATAAAACAATATTTGTTAACTAAGCAATCAACTGAAAACACAATGTTGGAATCATTATTATTTTCAGAAAATTTACTATGTTTCAAAATATGAAACAGATTTTTCAGTAAACTAAGCATTTTAACTGAGTGATAAATGATGATTTGGCATCTTTGAGTAGTTTTCTAGGTTGTTTGCTCTGCTATCGATAGAATCGCCTAGCTTGAGTTGTTAGTATAGCTTTCATCAAGTGCACTGCCACACTTTCATGTTTAAGCTAAGTGCAGCTATGTCACGTGCTTTCTTGGTTTCTCTTCTCTTGTTTATTCACAGTTAACAAGTTTCACAATAGAAGTGTATCTAGAAAATATTTAAACTATGATATGAAAAATAATTTAATTATAATTTTATACTACAATATGACGTCATTGCATGGGCTATAGAAGGGAAGAAGAGAGCACTGTACTTTTACATTTAGTGTGTATTGATCATAAATAACTTTTTGTAGTGAGAAAAGAGCAAGAAATGAAATGAGAAGTAGCTGACTGTGAAGTTTATGAGAAATGAAGACTTGCAAGAAGCATTAAACAATCATTATTATGTTCGGTTTATTTAGAGGAATCTTTCAGAAAGGAATAAATTCAGTATTCACTGAATTGAATTGGTTTTTTTATCTGCTCGTAACTCAGTCTTTAGTTTGCTCAAAACTCTGTAGCTCCATTGCAGTTTGCAGAAAAATGTGTTAAATTAGCTTGAATACTATAAGCTAATTTAATACATTAAAACTTTGAACTTGCTGTCTACGGAATAATAAAATATAAAACGCAGCATTAGTTCGAAGAACGCTAGAAACGCAAACACTTCGAGCAAGTTAAGTTTATCATGTTTTGTAATGAATTTGCCCGAAATGAGAGATTTTTTAGAATATCGTCAGCGAACTATGCTTGGTGGATGTCGTGGTGGACAAACTGAAAGGAGAAATGATGGATCTGCAACATGGAGCTCCATTCATGAATCCTTGTATTATCCGTGCCTCCTCCGGTAATTTCTCACTTTTATTTTTTTGTAATGTTTAATTGAGATTGTTCAGGTGATTCTGTATTTATATTAAGGTAATGGTATTAATTTATTAAGGTCTGTGTAATATACTGATACTCTTGAATTGGTCTTTTCATACAAATCTTTAAATTACAGATTATGAAATCACCAAGGGTTCCAAGCTTTGTGTAGTAACAGCGGGTGTTCGTCAGCGTGAGGGTGAAAGTCGACTCTCGTTGGTACAGCGTAACGTTGAAATTTTCAAAGGCATCATACCTAAACTGGTTGCCAATTCTCCGGATACTCTGCTACTTATTGTTTCGAATCCCGGTTTGATTCCTTTCAAAATATACTTTGTTAATGAAAAAAAGTCCTTACAGAATTTATCGATATCTCTTATGATGCGTCGGTGATTTGTTCGGTTCACAAGAACAGTACGAATTACGGAAGTCGTCCCACTGATCACTTCTGATAATTAGTACTTCGCAACCAAGAATTTTGCTGTTGCTGTTAAATCTCCTTTTTTCAGTCGATGTGCTCACCTATGTTGCATGGAAGCTTTCCGGATTGCCACAGCATCGTGTATTCGGTAGTGGAACGAACCTTGATTCTGCTCGTTTCCGCTTTTTGCTTTCCGAGAAACTCGAAATTGCACCAACTAGCTGTCATGGATGGATTATCGGTGAACATGGCGATTCGAGCGGTAGGTTTGATCATAACTACTCAGGATTCTTTCCAGTTAAAGTCCTGTACTCAGCTGGGCATTTCGATGCTTAATTTTCATCACAATAATTTTTAGTTCCGGTTTGGTCTGGTGTTAATGTGGCAGGTGTTGCACTGTGTAACTTAAAATCGAGCACTGGGATGAACATTGATTCAGAAAAACTGCAGAAAGATATCCACAAGGGAGTCGTTTCAGCGTAAGTTTTGATATCTTTAGTAAATTTACTTCTTGTCTATTTCGAGTTCATGAATGCATCAGTCTTAATCTGATAGGAATTGCTTCATTTCGCTAATAGACTTCATATTTAAAGGGAATTATCAACACTTCAGCAATCTTGTTAAGTACTTGAAAGTGTTCCTAAAAATTTTTAAACAGGTTTCAAAATTTTTGCTTTTGGTGTTTATTTAATTGTTTTAGTGCTTATGAGATCATTAAGCTGAAAGGTTATACTTCCTGGGCTATTGGTATGTCCACGGCTGCCATTGCCTCGGTCGCTCTTCTTAATACACGTGCTGTTTGTGCTCTCTCGGTCAACGTTAAGGTCTGTTGTACTCGTTTATTTTGCATTTATTAAATATTTTTTTAAAAGATGAGAAAAAATTTTACTTTCCTCAGTTACACACCTCGCAGTTGAATACTCACGAACGAATCAAAATTAATTACGAGTAGATTTTATGGTTTTGATTAATTCGAATTTTAAGAAACTTTCAAAAGGATGATTAATAGTTATAAACTTTTTAATAACGTTTATTGGAGGGACAAACTTTAATAAGTTTTATTGCAGGGTTTACATGGCATCGATCAAGATGTTTATCTCTCGCTTCCAGTTGTTCTTGGTGAGAACGGCGTTACTCATATCGTAAAGCAGACTCTGAATGAAACCGAGGTATGTTTTACTTAGCTTTAAAAAAAAAAAAACATAAAAGTCATTGTTTTATCTCTTTTGTCATTTCCATTCTGCCTTCTTATTCTTGCAATTATTATACTTTAAGTTTAGGCAGGTTGATTGAAGGTTATAATTTGTTGAGTTTTTTTCTCTCACATTCTAGATAAGTTGTAAATATTTAACTTTATTTATTTCAGACAAAGCAACTTCAGAACTCTGCCGCACAACTCTATGAGGTGCAGAATGGTATCCAAGGTCTTTGAAGAACAGAATGGACCTATAAGATTTGATAATATTTCTGCAGTGCTTTTTAGTAAAAGCAATTAAAATAAAGAGATATTGGCCAGAACAATTTAATTTTACTTACTTTTTTTTTTGTGCGTTTATTCATTTTGTAGCCAGTGAATGTTTTAAACTCGAAATTTAAAAACTGATGTTAGCAGAATTTATTTTCTGTAATGCTCTATTGACAAAGCATATTATATGCTTTCAAAATTTCGCGTGAAAAAGAGATCTTTTTTATAGCAAATGTTTTGTAGTGCACAGCTATAATGTATGGTTAGATTTTATAGTTCTGGACCGTGATTTTAACTTAGTTTTACAAATATTTATTATTCTTTAATGAATTAAATAGTTGAGCATTCTTAAGCCGTATGTGCAATTTTTCGATATCGTAAAATGAAATACAAGTTTTTGAAAGTGATATTTGTCTGAAATAATTTGCAGTGTAAAGGTCACTGAAAGGTGAACTGAAATAGGAATGAAACTTATGTCTAATGTAAAAATTCAACGCGTAACGAATTGAATTAAGCTTACGTATGATTTATAGATCTATTGTGTTGCATTATTATGGACATACTTTTGAAGTATGTTTTAATTTAAATACCTGGTTGGCAGAAGATGCTTCAAGGTCAAGTGAAAGATTACTTTCATCTTTCATTACAGTAATTGGAAAGTTGAGAAAGCTTTTAAGAAGGGAAATGGTAGTTAGGCAGATTTGAGCATCTCATTAATTAAAGTAAATGTAGTTCAAGGTAACAGTACTTTTAAGGAGAGATTATTTTGATAGTGCTGATTGCTTTTATCAGTTAGCACTATCGTGTTTGACTTCTGATATCTTAATAGATTTCCTTTTTATGATTTACAGATAAATGTCCTTGAAAAGGATAGGATCATAAACGTTCAAATATCAATTGCCGAATCGAATAAGTGTAGATTTGTTGTGGGGGAACGATGATTACGTTCATATCCATATTCTGATTCTGGCCTTAATAATATGGATACTGTAACCTCGCATTTAACCTAAAACTTGGCAGATTTCCAAAAAATTAATAGAACTTGGAGGAAAGCCAAGAAAAAGGAAGTTAGAAATGATCAGTAGTAGTAAATATCATTGGCAATATTTCTGTAAAAAAAAGAAAATTCCACGCTAAGTTTTCAAATGTTCAAATAATCATAATATTTAAGAAAAATAATATAGATTCTAAAACTCGACCTCTTATACCGTATAAGTAAATTATATTACAGTACTACTTATTCTGATATCAAATAATGGTCAGCTCTATTTATGTTGTAGGAAGAGATCTGAATAGCTATGCTATTTTAGCCGATCTTTTCCACTGATCTATGATGGATAAGCTGCAGTATCTGATCCAATTAATAAGTTTAAAGATCCTACAATAAAGGCAAACAAACATATTGTTGTCTCCATTTACAACCATTGGCATTTGCGTATGTTGTCGGGACAAACGAAGAGAGTAAAACAAAAAAAAATTGTGGGTCCTGAATCTTTGTGCTTATGCTGAATCTTGTGCTGCATTCTGGATGCATCGAATTTGAGCCATTTTCTAAGGGATTATCTGATTTAATTTAATTTCTTGATAATTTCAATTTCAAATCTTGTTGTTTTTTTTATAGGAACCTGCGAAAAAAATTAAAATAATAGCAAGATGTTATAAGATAATGCGCCATAGCAGTAAAAAAATGATACTGGTAAAAATTAAGAATATCCGCTGAATGACTTACCTTGACTATTTTTTAATACTTTCAGTGCATTTGAAGAAACAAAATTTGAGACTATGAAAAAATTAATCATATTTTAAAAAAAAAAAAACGAAAATTAATTATTTTAAAAAGTAAATTACGATACAAAAGAACTAATCATATTTTTGCTATTTTTTTTTTGATAAGCAGTGCGAATTCGAATGCACATTGTACCATTGGCTTAATCGTTCAGCTAAGGATCAGCAAACAAGAAACTATAATTTATATCACATAATTCATTGATTTAAATAAAATTTTGTGTCAGAAAATTTTGTTTGCAAAAAAATTATTTGAAATAATTTACTGCATCAAATGACTGATAAAAATAAATGGATTAATTCACCGATAATTAATAAAATAAAATGAGATGTGAATAGTAATGTAATAATTACTATTTGCTTCTTTCAATTTTTATCGAATATATTGAACAAATATTTCTAATCTTCCATAAAATTATAATGCAAGAAAAGATTTAAAATTACTACTATTCATTATAATATTGTAATAATGATTGATTAGTTGTTTAATTTATTTTTATTTCAAAAACAATATAACAATACGATATGATATATATTACAATGAATGAATCATTCAAACATATTATTATTCTTTGGTCTCAACTTAGTCATAATAATTAGTGTCTGAATTTAAGCATGTGATTAAGCGGAGAGAAAGAAATTAATGAGAATTTCCTTAGCAACAATGAGCAAAAAAGGAGAAAGCCCAATGCTGAATCCAAAAGACATTTGGCTATATGGAAATGCCATATGGCTATAGGTGTAACTATCGGTAACATAATTAACATCCAAAGTTTTCTATCAACGAGGCTACAATCCATAGAAAGCGCTAGGTCAGTAAAAGCGGAAGAAGTTATAGTAGGGTTATTCCTTGGAGTTGGGTTGTATGAGATTGCAGTCCGAGGAGGCTTCCATGAATTTACATGTTTTGTCAAACTTGAAAACTGAAAAATGAGTTAAATTTTGCACTGCCACTAATTCATCATAACTATCTATCAACAAACAAACTGTAATTCAATCATTGTTATTGTATGTGGAAGTGAATTGGATGTCTATGAAAGTTTGTGAAAATGTATGTGAAAGTAATGATTCATCTAATCTGCTGTCAGTAAATGGTGGAAAATTTTAATGAGTGGTAGAATTTAAGCCTTTGTATGAAATAAAAAATGAAAAGAATTTGATGTTTGATCAGTTTCGAAATCTGGAATAATTTGACGATTTTGAATAGGAAATTGAAGTTTAGAGAATTGCATAATCTAATGCTTACTCTTTCAAATGAAAAGTATTGTATTTTTCGAAATTTTATGAGAGAGAGAGAGAGAGAACGACGTTAGGTATAAATATATAAAAGAGAATGATGAAGAATGAAGAGAAATTTCATCTTTGTGGTAGATTAGAAGAGGTGACAATATCAGAAAGTGAGAGAGAGGAATTAGAGGACAGGAATTATCAACCTGCCAGGAAAACTGTATTAGGACAGTCTAGCCCTCAATGATGATTTTTCTCCCCGCGTCTTCCAGTATATAACTGATATTTCATATTCACCTAACCACTCAGCAATATCTCTCTTACCTTAAAAAATGCAGTAACTGGAGCCTATTCAACTTTATCTTTCAACTAGCGACCATAAATGTTATTTGGATTTCTGTTTATTACTTTTGAAAATCGAAATTTTATGTGACATCTTTGACTTCTGTTACATATTTATGCGTATGCGATAAAGATCAAACATTACTTTCTTTTTGTTCTCTTTCCTTTCTGGAAGAATTTTGATACTTTTATTCATTCAATATTCACATGAAGGCTAAAGTAGTTGATAAGTGAAGATAGTCTTATGTTATTGAGGAGAGAGTTATGAATACGTTTTCGCTTATTTGCATATTTTCGATGAACATTCTCTATTGATACTGTAGTTATATCAAATTATCATTATAGAAAATATGACAGCGAAATTTTCTTTCTTTCTTGCCTAAAACAAATCATGAATGATTAGTATAGTTTTTTTTTCTTTACAATATATACATTTACATTAGTGTTTAATTCTGCTCTTAAACATATTTAGAAATGAGATGTAAATGTTCAAATGTTCATTGAAATTTAAAATTTACTATAATACCTTTGTTGCTTGAAATCTTTCTTAATGAAATTTAACCAATTAACAGAAAGGCTCATTAAAAAAATTGTTAATCCATTAATTAGCTATTAATTCACTAACATTTATGAGAAAAAAATTAAAGTACAAAAAAAAAAACTTTCTTATTAAGAAAAAATTAATAATGAAGAATTTACTTTAAAAGGAAGACCAAAACAACCAGTTTTTTTGTTAATCTTAAAAAGAAGAGAAAAAAAAGCAAAGATTGATTCTAATTTCCTTCATAAATAAATATTTGAGATGACAAATAATTGTATAGAATTGATGATTCCTTTCTAGCGGTATCATTGTTGTCCTCTTGCATTTCATTTTTACTTTTCAATATATAATGTGTTTTCAATATAACTCTTTTTCACCTGTCTGTTATTAGCATCATGTTATCATAACTGCTATGCGAATATCTTTGATAACCCAAATGAGTTAAGAATGATCAAAATACGGTGCCAAGTGTAATGTATTTTGCATTCCTTGCAAGAACATAAATATAGCACTACATTTAGAATGTTATCTTTACTCAGAAACTTCTCTTTCATCGCCGGTTGTTGAATTTTTCATTTTTTTTTTTCAAGTATAACATTGAGAAAAGTTATTCAGCATAGTCAAGTAACTTCAGTCATCGGTGATTTTAGAATCTCATTTATGATAGCTTATGAAAAGAAATTTATTGAATTTCCATTTTTCTTTATAAAATTACTTGCAAAATTTAAATTACAAATGATTCCACTACCGTATTCTTTTATAAGTTGTGATAAGTTTTAAGAATGGAATACATTTTTTAAAATTGCAATAATTAATAATAGTCATTTTATACTTGTTAAGAATTAAGCCATGCGTCTACCATCATCTATGACTATTATTGATGGGTATGCTAATGATGTGCTTTAAAAGACCAACTTAACATTTGGACCTTTTTCGAGCCAACATTTGTACCATTTTTGATCGTTTAACTTCTGAAAAAGAGATTTAATCCCTGTTTATCCTGCCTGAGTACTATCTCTTTATTAAAACATCATAAATGATTCGCATATTCAACTTATCAGTAATTGTTTGAGTGTAATTTTACGACCACTAGTATTGATTGGATGAGAATTGTTTGAGTGATTGTCAAATAGCTAAATACATAAAAATTGATTTCATTTATAATTTCACTTTCTGAATTGTATCTTTGCTGAATGTCCTTACTTATTCACTGTTATTTTCATTCTTCTCAAATGGCACATTTCGATAGAAAAATGAGATTTAGTACCATGATTACATCAAAACATATACAATTTTCAAGAATTCATATTTTGAAATCGAATCAAGAATGTTTAAATGTTGTCACATAAAAAAAAAAAAATTATCAAGCAAAAGCATTCATGGAATGGAAATCTCATTAAATCAGTAGCAAAGTTTTCAACTGATTAAGTTAATTGATTAGAAGTTTAGTGTCTTCCGCTTATCCTAATATACTCAACAGAGATATTATCCAGAAAATAGAATCATTATAGATTTATTTGGTTCCACTTAGCTTTATTATTTCGTTTATTTTTTAAATTTGTGAAAATATCATACATTCCATTTATGCAGATCAGTAAACGATCGCAGAGGTATTCGTGCAATGGCTATCAATGATAATGAAACACCGAAACTTCGAACAATGAAATTTTTATTTCACACGGCCAACTTATTGTTCTGTTTGTTTAATCCATTTGTTCTTGGCTTATTAATATGGTATAATTGGAATGGAAATTTTGCGCCAAAGCCGGAAGAATCGATAGAAGTACCTAAAAAAGATCTCAGTGCGCTGATAGAGGTATTCAAATTTTCATTTCAAGTTCATTTTGATGTGACATTTTAAGTGTCTTTTTTTAAATATTATTTGCAGTATTTTACAATTTTAATCATCGTTCAACGTTAAAGTTATTAATGGAAATTATACCGTTGTTGAATTTAATTTAGATTTACTCATTTTTGTCGGAGATGATTTCCTGAGAGAACTTGAATCATTTCAGCGGCAAACAATAATCTGGATATTGCTATATATTAGTTTTCTCTTGTATATTTTTTTTGTCGGTTATTGTGGCGTATCGCATGGAAATTCCAGGTTATTGACCCTAGTAAGTTGCAAATTTGCGAGCGGTTTCATACCTCTCATTAGGCTATAGTTTTGTTTGAAACTTGACACACATCATTATGATGTTCATCATATAGTTATATATTTTATCATAGTTTTTTGTAAACAAACCGAAATGAAGCCAAATAAAAAAACTTTATAGCCTTTTCCATATGAATATATCTTATACTATTTTTAATTACTTATAGAGTTTCATAAGTAAATGACATTTTAAAGTAATTCTTAAATATTAAAATTTTCTTTCAGTTCTCCATTCCTCTACTGACTAATATAATGTTCGGATTGGCCACGACAGTGTTTTTAATTTTTGGCAAGATTCAATATAAGGATATTTTATTTGTAAGTTCTTTATTTTTTAGTGCATTAGACTTATCAAAGTTAAAAAAAGTAAGTATCAGAAGCTCAAAATGAACTAGGTTACTGCAATATTGGTGCTATCAGTTAAAGTATTATTTTCTGACGGTACCACACGACTGAAATCCGTATTGCAGTACATAAACACGCTGAAAAAACATATATAATTAACTTGCTGGTCAGGTTAACATAGTTTAAACTGAGTGCGGGACTGTGTTTTAGACGGTATCTAGAACTTTTTGGAATATTTCTTACTTTCTTTGGACTGTTCAAAGCCATGATAAGATTGTCTTTTGGGCAAGCCAGAAATAAATTTTACAATTCAACACTTTTCGGATGTGCTTTCCGATAATGCCAACAGATCTTAATCTGATTTCCTACCAGATGCATTTCTAACACTTTATAATTGTAATTTAAAAAAGTTTAACAATTTGTTGGCATTTTCTGCGCATCAAATAGACTAGATTTGCCAGAGCACAATTTTGAGCTACTTCATTAAACTAGTAATTCCCAAAGTAAATTTCTTAGATTCAAATAATTCATCCTAAAAAGTGTCAAAAATTGTTTTGCTTTATCCAAACTATTGAAGTGAAACGCAAAATGTCACCTGTTATAGGTTCAGTTTCAATATCGCATTAAATTTGCAATTTCATTCCCGCAAAAGTCCTATGAAGTCAACTATTAAACTATTGATTTTGCTTTTTTTTATTGATTGAAATATAAATTTCACATTAGTGAAAATTGCTTTTTTTTTGTATTGTTGTCTTATTAGTTACTTTAGATTTTGATCCGTTAAAGAAATAGTGGGGACGAGGAATTCTTGTATCTCGAGTGGTTATTCTGATAGATTATTATTTGCGCAAAAGCTTCTTTATTTCAGTGGTTGCTATCACGAGCTGGCAAAATACAATACGAGGAGATCCTGATTTCGACCTTCAAACCGATGGATTATATATTTCAATGCTGTGGTGCAACACAAGAAACGAAGGAACGATTTATGAAACTTGGCTTATGTGAGGGAAGATTGCAAAATGCGGTTTGTTTTTTAAATATTCTTTGAGCTTGTTTAGAAGATTTTGGACATTTCACAAGAGTGTTTTTTACTGAGAAAAGTTGAATCGAAAAGATTTGTTGATATGCTGATAAAATATTGATTCTTTTTCAACGAGCTGCTAAAATTAGATTGTTGGTTCGAAAAAGAATTCGGATTAGAAACTTCTCTTAATCAACTTGGACTGAAATACGTTTTAACAGGAAAATTAAATTAAATGTAACATCGAGAACTTCCAGTTCTTTGGGTTTTGCTACAAAGTCACATTTCATAGTAGTGCCACTAACATTATTAAGTAGGATAGAAAAGGAAATAAGGAATAGAATTCGACATTTTCAATAAGGACTAAGTTTTCTAACTAATATATTAGTTACTGTTAATTTACTTAATTTAATGTTAATGTGATGAAAAGTTACCTGGGTTCGTTGATAGTTTCAACATGATGTTTCAAATCAATTGTTTTCAGCGGGATTGTTTCACAGCAATGTCAGAATATTTGGACTCACCTCTAGCAGTAGTTATCACAATTATTTCGCTAATAATCTGTTCGACTGCTTTATTTTCTGCATGTAAACTGCGTAAAGCATTCCGCTCTGGAAGACTATATTATTATGCATAACCTTCTTTTACTATTATGTCAACGTTGATGAATTTAAAACTCATTTATATTCTTTCCATTCTAGATTCAGTTCTCATTCATTCATCCTTTCTATACCTCAAAATCAAGCCTTGATTCAAATGATCAAATTAAATTCTGATCCAAACTGATCAAATCTGAACCTTAAAATTCCGCTATTGTATTGAAATTCTGATAATATTGTTAACTTTTTTACTATATGTAAGGATTTTTTATTTTTATCATTTTGAAAATAAAATTTTATATTATTCGGTTTTTATGCAATAGCATTAATTAGTTGATGAAGAATTGGACAATTTTTAACTTCTTATTTTGGATGATTTTCTTGGGAGAATGGAGTCCAACTGACCTGGCATAAAAAGCTGGCAATAAACTGCACTGATATGATTATTCCTACTGATATACATTTCATTAGATCATAGTTTCTTCAAAAAAGAGAGGTCGTTATCACTAATTACCAATACATCACATTTGTTGTGATTTAAATTCAAACTTCACTACAAATTATTCATATAACAGGTTTGTTATAAAATTCAAAACTTATGAAAAACAATAACGAAGCGCGACATTTCAACTTTAACTTCATTGCTATTGTATCAAGTATGCATGCAAATGTTTCAAATATGACAGTTGAAGCATTAAATAATGATTGTTAATTTTTTAACTGGACCTAGGCAGCGGTGCATTTGAGCTTTAGAAATAATGAGCTTCTTGTTCATATTATTTTTAGCTGTTATAACAGACCTTGCAGCATTTCATTATACGGATCATCTGGATACATATATCGCTCAGCAAAAAATGAAGCACTGATAATAAAAGGCAGATATCTGTCTGAAGGCCACAATCTTGAGGATATTAATGTGGGATTCAATTCGGCAAAATGGTACAATTAACTAACACTGAAATATTTTTGTATTTATATACATTGAACTAATTGATATAATTGAAGAAACTTCAATATGTATTGTTTGTAATAATCTCTCAAGCCTATTTAAAAAACAAATAAATGCATATAGATCGTTGAACATATGGAATCATCTTCTTGTTTTAAATTTTTTCGGTAACAGAAAACTTTCATGTAAATCTGCAAAGCTCGATTGCTAATCTTGCAGGTGTTCGAGAAATATGAAAACTCACAAGTTATCTGGTGAATCAGAATTAATATTTAATGCTTTTAAATTCAATTTTCTAAAATATTTCTTCGGATGAAGATCAGAAAAAAATTATGAATATCAGTGAAAATACTTCATCTTTTAAGACTTTTAAATGTCGATATTTTCATATATGTGTAACATAACCAAACATTAGCTTCAATTGTTTACGAGTTGTTGATAAATCCAAAGTATTCTTAGAATCTTTGTATTAAATCAATAATACCAAGATTTTTAGTATGAAGTTTGTTTTAATTTAAGTATTTTTCAGACAAAAGATTTGTTGCATAGAAAGTAATAATGAAATAAAAATGGCATAAAGATTTCGATCTCAAAGTAATAAATCATTTGTCCAACTTTCATGTTCTAAATTAGTAATTAGACTTATTTGCAATATTAGCTTTGTTCTCATTTACATTGATTTATTAATTGTAGCATGATTGCAATATTAGAATGTAGTAACAAAACTCATTGTCCAAGCTTATATTCATAAATTACTATAACCCAAGAGTGCCTCTGCATTACTAGCGTTTTTTGCAAACTTTTATTATACAGGAGGGGGATATTGCTATTATACAGGAATATTGCTGAATTCAACAGTTAGAATGTCAAACAACTTTTAGTTATAATTTTCGCAGAGCTAATATCAAACAATTAAATGTTGCTAACAACTTCTAGTAAAAACAGTTAGAAATCTCGATTAATGGTATTTCATCATTTAAGCATTTTATTTAATCCCAACCATTACTAATTATTATTTTCTGCTAACTCTTTTAGATGTGATCCGTTCATCAATGAATATCACAAGCATGCTTATGTGTAGTGAAATATAATTCGATACAACTCTTTGTCAGATAGTAAACATTTTCACAAAAGAAGTTTTTGATGATTTTTCTTATTGGTTGATCAAAACCAAAGATTTTTCCAAGCCTGAAAGTTGACACTAAAGCATTACGAGGACATCATTTCGTGAGTAATTTCAATCATTTGATAATAACCTGAGCATAATAATATTACCATCTTTGTTCTCGTTTGTCACTCGCAAATTTCCTTTGAAAAAATAATTTCGTACAGAACGTTCTATATTCAGTAGCGGAAATTCAGCAAGCATTGAAGCTTGAAAACCAAGCAAATATGCAATAAATAAATTAATTAACGCAACACTGAGAAATAAAGATTTGGTTTCATAATGATAAGGAAAAGTTATGTGTAGATAAGATGCAAATATGACAGGCAAATGATTGAGATAGACCTGAAATGTCGCTTGTTCACTATTTAAGGACTAGAATAGTCCAGTCTAATCTTACATCACCACCGCAAGTTCTTTCACAAAATTTCAACTAATCCATAAAAAAATATTGCATAATAAAATGATCTTACCGAGTAGCACAACATAGAGAGTGGTAAAAATAATTTAAAACTGAGAAATGCATTAATGAAGGTAGCATATCCATTATGACAAGCATAAATTAGCCAAGCTATTGCAACGGCAAATGTTGTACGATGAAATGCTCCATAAATCAAATAATAAAGCTTCCATTCCAAATTCTGCAAGTATGAAATCAAACAATAGAAATAGCTTGATTTAAAAAAAAAAAGTAGAAATAATATCATTTTCAATTCTTGCGCTGACTTCAACTTCAACTTCTACAAATCGCTTCTTTTTAAGCACAGAAAATCTTCAGAAACGTACTGTTAAAATCGGGTACAGGCCATAGATACTAATAAAACCAAGAAAAATTGCTAAAATCCAACAACAGGCAATAAAAGTGACCGAATGCCTTCTGTTGTAAACTTTTTTTGCTTGAATTACAGCCAAATGATGACCAAGTAACAATCCAATAATATATGGTGCTGCACGATATTGAGGTTTGATGTACATCACCACAAAATGCTTTAAGTGACAAAAAATCAAATCTTGTATAAAAAAAAAGTAGTGATAGGATAATATCACTATTTAAAGTAAATTAGTTATACGGTTGGTGCTAATTGTTACTGCTCCAGCCTGAAGTCAAATAAAACAGCTGTCATTTTTGTAAACGGCAAAAAAGTGAAGGTTATCTTCAAATCATTCAAAAATATTCCGCATGTTAGTCTTGCATTTTTAAAGAAATTAAATGATAACAAAGTTAGAGAGAGATTAGAGGAGTAAAATGTACAAACCTCCATAAAATTGGAATTATAGATAGGAGGTTTGTTCCAGCCAAGCTGTGTAGGTGGCATATTGTGAACAACCATTGCATAAACACGGCTTATATCTGATAAGGCTATGCAAAAGATGGATAACAGATAGCCCTGATTCTGATTTCGAGCAAGTGTTAGTAGAAATATAGGAGAAATGAAATAAAAAATAAATTCAGTGCTTATATACCTAGAATTAATCAATAAAATATGACATTTGTGTACAATTAATATTATACATTGATCGGTGGAATGAATACAGAGATCAAAGCACTAATTTGATCAAACAACAAAATGAAGATCTCTGAAACAAAGTGAACAGATTACCTACCAGGCCCATCTCATGCAACGATGTTCAAATAAACTGCCTATAAGTAATAAATTTTGCCACCAATATTTGGAGCACTGTGCAGTGTGATCAATTTCAGGCCATAAATCCTGATAAAACATGCCGGTAAATAAATATACTAATAACATAGTATAAAGATAGGTCGGCCATAAGCGAATAATTCGATGCACATAGAAATTCAACCAAAACTTTGAAGATTTCCACGTTGGTTTTATTTCTAAATTCATGCTTTGACTGCTGACTGAATGATTTGTTGTTGAAAAAATTCAAGTATAAATATGTCTTTTAAAATAACTTTTTTTTTTTAATTTAGAAATATTCACCCATTTCTTCATATTTCTGAAAAAACCTGTATGCATTCACTGTCCCTCCAAGTACCAAAAATACATCGACAGAAAGAAGAAAATTCGCAATCCACTGATTGTAAAAATTATTTGCAATATCATGATAATATTCCTCAACATTACCAATATATGGCTGAAATATGCCAAACAGACAAGTAGTTTCAAATATGCTTATATAAACTCAAAGAAAAAATTCAGTGCTTATAAGTACTGAAATGAATGAAATTTTAAAATGCAAGAAAATTGAAATGATTTTCAATAGTTAATGAAAAAAAAATTCAAATAAAATTTTCAATATTTCGTTAAAACACGAACAGCAACAAAAGCAAACATGTGACCAATGATAATCCAGATCATCATTAAAAATCGTATACCAAACATACAAGTGATGACATCCGAACGATTTTGCGGCATTTTGAACAATGTGTCGAAATTTTGCTTGAACGAGAATGCAAGAAAGATTTGCTCTTTCATAGTTCTGTTTTTAAAAAAAGAAATTCAAAAATTTGAGTTAATTCTTTCAGCAGAAGATCATTTGCACTAAAATTTAACTGTATTAGAAAAAATCGATAATTTCAATTCTTCTTATTTTACAAAAAAATTAAGTCTAAATATTTAATGAACAAAAAGCATACTTTTTTCCAGGACCACTCGTAATTTGATAAATGGTTGAGAATAAAACAATCAACCATAGAAGTGTATTGCAAGACAGTATAATAGCGTTCAATGGTTTGTTGTACCATTTTACAGGACGACGAGAATGAAGACATATTGAAGATGAGTGACGGCTTTCCGATAATTCAATGTCTAACACTTTTTCATAAATATCCCAAAACTTCAAATTTATTAATAGATTTGGAAATGGCAAAATTTTTTAAAAACACAAAAAAAAATTGTATATCGAATATATTTGATATTCGATTTGTTTCCTTTCATTCTCGTCCTAATTTACAATAATTTGCTCGTTGCTTATATTTAAAAATATCACTGTAATGTCAAATTATTCCTCAGTTGATTCAAAAAATTTTTTCCATTGCACGCTGTAAAATTTGATTTTTTAAAATTTAATTGATAACACCTTATGTTCTTCTTTTAAACATAATTTCGGAAAGCAAATAGTGTGCACAATAGCTTTATACTGTGTTGCATCATAGCGGTAACAAAATGTTGTTGGATATTGGGAAGCTGAAAATGTTGATTCCCCAGCTAATTTGAAGCAAAGCGACATTCGAAATACCTGCAGAAGGAACGACTTTTTAATGTGAAGAAAAAGTATATTTTTTGTTTGAAGAATCAAGTTCAAAATGACAAAACGTTTTTGTGAGTTTATGAAAACTTGCTACTAAAAAATCGAATTCATTTTGTTTAAAAATTAGATGACAATGATTATTTGATAAGGCAATTTTCGGAAGCCATGGATTAAATTAACTCCATAAGTGCTTATTACAATTTTACTAAATTTATGTAGATTGCAATATATTTTTGCTACGTGTGCCGTATATTGTTAAGAATTAATTCTAACAAATCTGCTGTCGGTGAAAAATTCATTAGATCTGCCATGCCCAAATGTAGAATAAAATGCACTTATTGGATTAAGACTGGAATTTTGATAAGTGCCGACCTGGAAATAAATCATTTCAACGAATGATTAATCAAAATGTACCATTCGAATGAATATAAACATGACAGAGTATTTGTGTTTAAAAATCAATGTTGACTCGATTAGTCATTTTATTTCATTTCAATTTTTATCGTTTCATAGAAGTACTTTAGGCCAAAACAAAACTCTAAAGGAAATCTAAATGAGTAATAAGCATTTTTGTTCGCTTAACTTATTTAAAAATTTTATTAGTAAAATGATTGCAGAATGAAAAAAGGTAGATTTAATTAAATAAATGTTCCTAAAATTAAAATTTGTTGTAATATTTGAAATTTTAAGCACTGTTAAAAATTTCTACTACGGTATTATACAAATTACTTTCAATAAATGCTGGGAACAATGAGGTGATAATGACCAGAGCATTTCCTTCTCTACATCTCTTTTAGCCAAAATATCACTAGTTAAGCCAAAAACTATAACCAGTTTTGTAGTAATATAAATGGTGTAGAACTGAACTGCAAGCCGCATATTCACTGCAAAAAAAAAATTTATTAACATTAATATTTCTCAAATACTAGAAGTTCGTTTTAAATATATAAATATTCTTCCCGTATTCGATATCTCATTTTATCTCCAACTTTGTCACCATTTAAATACATCAACAAAGGCCACTTAAGAATTGAATTATGAGAAAACGACATGACAACAATTCACCATTAGCATTTTTAGAAAAAAAACAAGTTTTGTAGAGTCCCTACAAAAAAGTTACTATTGTGATACATGCAGCAAATAGTTTCTAGAAGTTTAATTATTTCTGAGAATTTATTGCCGATTGCAACGATCTAAATGCAACAACCAAAAAATATTTGTTTGTCTTGTATCTTTTGTGAATTATCTCTCAATATCAATGTTCCGAACTCACAACTACGTCAAATTTTCAATGAACAAAAAAAGTTAGAAATTGGTAGAAGTTATGAAAAGAATAACAACAAATGTCTCATTGTCTCATATGCGCACATTTACACCTAATTTATTAATTGCAAACTTCAAAAAACACTTTCAAACAAAAATTTCATTTATTTCTTTTTCAAATTTTGTTAAGAAAATCTTTGTTGGGAAGTGATGCAGATTACAATGAAAAGGGCGTAAAGGAGTAACTGAAAATGAAATGCATTGTCAATGAAACCACTGTTAATTCCAGTTTTTCGTGGTTTTTATTGTTGAAAACTAGAATTGACCTTCTCCACTTCAGTCGGAGATGTAAATAGTTTTACTTGACACACAAAATTTCCCTCAATTATGTTTAGTTAGATGATTTTGATTTATTTTTCAAGTGATTTTTAAAAATTTTTAAATCGTCGAGAGAAATGTCTATTACATACATTGCTCTAATTTAAACTGCGATTTGGGTTGTCTTTTTTAATCATCCGTCAACATTTAACCATCTTCAACTGCAATCATTTATATTTTCTAGTAAATGAAGATGAAATTATTTATCATCAATTCGATAATTTATTTTCCATTCCCAGGTACTCCGTATCAATTTTAACGAGCTCAGTATGAAAGTACAAAAGAAAAAATTAAGCCAGAAACTGTGAGCCATTTTGTATGCTACATGCACTGATACATCAAATTCAAATAAAATGAATGATCCTTAGTATTTCAGCCATTCCGGCTATGATAATGAAACGATACCGACAATACTTTTAAAAACTTGTCAACTGCCATTTCATGTCACAAAAATAAACACGATCGATTCATTTATCAATTCATATATGAGAATTGAGCCCTCTAAAATTCATGAAACATGAAAAATTTAGCAAAACCTATAGCTTTGATAAGAGCTTTGAAAGAAGAAATTTACTCGGAAGGCTTTTTTCCATCGCTGTCAGCAATTTTTTCATCCAATGTACGTAGACCGTTCATGTATAAGTTTAATTCGGATACAGCGTAATTTTTACATTCTTTCCTGAAACAATCTTGTTTTAATTTGAAATTCTACTTTATACGATATTTCTCCAGTCACGCAAATTACCTTGATGGTCAAACTGCCTTCCTATAAAAAGATCCATCTTACTTTTATTACTTTTAAGTTTAATTAATGGTATCAACATGGAAATAATCAAAATTATTTCGTAATTTCACTTACTAAATCTGAAGAAATCTTCCGCGATGCAATTAAAAAGCATCAGTAGTGCAAAGATGTAACAAAGATGCATGCATGACGATCAAATTTACTTTTTTTGATGCTTCATGCATGATAACTGCTTTGCATTCTAGACGATGTTCATGTAAAGTTATTTTGATGATCAAATTTATGGATTATTTCATGTCCAATAACCGATCCAATCTCACCAAAATTTATTGCTCTTAAACGAAAAATTAAAGTGTTTAAAAAGCGGTTGCAGACTACAGCATTTTGAAAAATTAAAATTGTTTTTATTCCTTTTTGTAAAATTTGGATAAAAAATTTCAAAATATGTGAAATCCATCATAAAATATACAGTGAAAGAGACGAAATCTCACCTCGTGAAAATTCGGTCAAAAAATATCGCTTGAAAAATACCTAAAAAAAGTAAACACTAGAAAAAGTGAAATTAATTAGGAATGTGATTTCTAATTAAAACAAAATTTCTAAAATCTGTCAAACTAATTTCTAACAATGATTCAAAATCACATTTTTTAGGAATATATCAGGAATAAGTTTGTTTTCTGATCAGAAGGATCAGAAAACAAACCGAAGAAACCAAAATTTTCAGAATAAAACTTGCACTAAGCGAATTCGAGATTAATATCTACATTTGATCAATGATAAAGTCTTCCACTGTCCTTTTCTGCCTTTGATTAGAGTTGAAGAAGAACACGAAATCAGAAATGGGATAACCTCCAAGTTATGTCTCCAAAGAAGACCAAATTAATTCCAAAGTTTAAATTAAATTTCGAGACTTATACGATGTAATAATAAGATGAATTTGCCTATGTCATTATTCAGTTCTACTCATATCTTCAGCAGAACATTGCATGAATCGAATAAACTTTATTCATTTCTTTTGCCGTATCTGCAGATCTTCGTATCTCCATATCTGCATTTCACTTTATAATAAATTCTTCTGAAATACTCGCTATAAATATCGCGATATTTCTCTGACACTTCTCTCTATTAATTTTATAATCTAAATAGAATAAAAATGAATTGATATAAGTTGACTGAAACTTCTTAAAATTAATTCATTCAACCTATCAATATTTTCACTTTTACTCAATTTTTCATATTTATGATTTCTGTCTTTCGATCCTTACTTGGCTACTTTCATTTTAGACTTTTTTTAACTTTTCCAAGTAGCCTCATATCTTTCGAAGTTTATAGTTTGTAAAAAATAAGGATGAAATTTTAATTCTGTAGAATAAATTAGCTTCTTGAATGGCTATTCACAATTTGTTTGTATTTATGGGAAAATTCTTCCTTCCAATGTAGTTTCAAATCGTTTTGAATTAATTGATGTCGAAAGCCAATTAATATCTATTCTCTATTTTAAATGCAAAATAAGTATGGATCAAAATGTCCTGTGATTTGGAGGTAGTAAGCCGAAACGCATATTAATTTGAAGCTTAACAGTATCAAAGTATCTCATCAGCTGACAACTATATAATGTGCTTTACAACACTGTTGTTTTCCGATGATTATTAATAATATGATATGCTTGAGTAATAATCGAACAGTGATAAATCTTATTGAAATAGATGAAATAAACTGAAAAATAGTAAAAATTGGAGGAATAATACTCTTACTCAATAATAATTAATTCTCTTATTAAATAATAATTAATGCTCTTAGTCTCAGTCAAATCTTAAAAAGAGTTTGTGATAATTAATAGCTAACAAGAACGGAAATTTCAATAATCATTGATTAAAGTATATGGTATATTTTCAATGATACAAATTTGCAAAGTGAAGAGATTATTTTGCTTATCAGTAATCTTGCTTCTCATTCATTGCTAATAGTGAACAGTGAATTTTATTTAAATGAACAAGTATAAAGAGAAGAAATTCAAAGATAACTGATTATCGTTTTGCTTTAGTGAGATATAAAGGAATAAGAAAATATTGATAAGTTTCTCCATTTTCTCTTCTAAATTTCAATTACCTTTGCTTTGTCTTACTAAAGTCTCACTTTGTGTCAGTGATTACTGATAATGATAAGAAGACATATGTCAACTCGAGAGTCTCTATAAATCATTCATGTTCATCTCTCATTGCTGAATCACATATGGAAGTTGAATCTCATCTCTGATTGCTGAATCACATATGGAAGTTGAATCTCATCTCTGATTGCTGAATCACATATGGATATTGAATCTCCACAGCAGTGAATGTATCTACGTGTGATTTAACCAAATTTAACTATGTTTGCAAATTTAACACGAATGTAAAGACAATTAATTTAATTAAAAAGTTTCACATTCCTTGCAATCTTATAGCAATCTTTTGTTCTGTTGTTGTTTTTGATATCCTTGCAGATTTATTTATTGCAGTTCCAATTTCACGACTTCTTTGAAGAAATTCTCGGGGCCTAACCGAGATTTACTGAACTGAAGGAAAATAGATTAATATTTGAACATCTACGAGAAATTCTCAGAAGATTTCCCGCTTGAGTCTGCCGACATGTTCTTTTACTTATGTAGTATGAGGATGATTCCTTGCAATCTTCCTTCTCTACATCTAACACACTCTTTCTCTTCTCTGTGTAATGTCAATGTTGATAGTTGTTCGTTCATTTCTTTGCTAAATTCGCGAAATGTTTCGAGATGTCGCGAATTCGATCGGTTTACAACGCTAATTTAGAGATTTATAAAGGTGTATAGTATCAGGTCGGGGAATTATTTCATCGGGAGAGGCTGTCGAGAGATTATTTCATCGGGAGAGGCTGTCGAGAGATTATTTCATTGGGAGAGTGTGTCGAGAGATTATTTCATCGGAAGAGAGTGTCGAGAGATTATTTCATCGGGGGAGAGTGTCGAGAGATTATTTCATCGGGAGAGAATGTTTAGAGGTCATTTGCATTAAACTATATCATCGCATAACATCGCATGATTATCTTCTTATCACATCATAACGATTATTTCATTATCAGTATAAGATCAGTAAACTTCGAGTCTCTCAACACATTTCACGCATAGCACAAAGTATTTGATTGCATTCTACTTATTTATCACATCTTTGGAATGGACAAATTAAAGAATTGTTTGTTTATTTGTGATTAGAAAAGTTTGAAATTTATTTAGGAATTCTGAATGGGAGCAAGGATTAGCAGTGAAACAGTGATTGAAGAAAATACTTATCTACGACGTTTCGTTGGTTTACAACCGATCAGTGATAATGATCCATTCTGGAATCATTTCCTTTCCTTCAATTTCCTCATCGATTCCAACTGCAGGTTAACTCTTTTCTTAATTGTTATTCATCACTATTTGAAATAAAATTGATAAGTTGCTCGAAATCTAAGAAGTAAGACTATTATCTCTGTTATTTTCATCACTTGCAATTTATTCAAATATATAATTTCATTCGAGATCATATTTATTTCTATATTTTTTTCAGGATTATATTTCCGACCAAGAAATAAATGTGTAGTATATTAGCTTGGCATTTATTTCATTGCAAAAAACTTTTAGTTTTTCTCGTTCAAAAAGTAGTGATATCCATGTTATTTAATCGTTAATACTTTTAAAGAAAGGAAGTGGAACGGTTTAATGTTTCCTTATCGGATAGTCTACAATCGTTAATGTATAATACACCAACAACTTGTAATTTCGCATCGTTTATTCAAGTCTTTCTCAGACGTGCAGCAGAATTAAAAGCTTCAGAGATTTGCAACAAGTAAATATCACTCTTTGAGTTAACTTTATCACGAAATTATAATTTCTAGTGAGATTTAAAGAGTTATCAGTTATCAATTTATTTGCTCTTTCTAAACAAATAAGTTATCAGTTATTAGTTTATATGCTCTTTTTTCATAAATACTTTCCATTGTGTAAAGTAATAGATTTGGCACTGACGAGCGTCTTCTTGATTATTAGACATTACAGTGTGGAATTTTGCAGCACGATTTTTCTTTGGCAAACAGGAAATGCGTTAATCATTCTTCAGTATGTTTGCAAGTTTCTAGTTCAAAGACTTAGTGAAGCTGAATTCATCAAAGTTTTTGACATGGATAAAACGCATTTGGAGAAAAAGGATGGTTAGTGGTCTTATTGCTTACCTATATTTCCATTCTGAAGTGTATCAAATAGCCTAGAAAGGAGTTGAAACATTTATTGTTAATGTTACTCCAGTAACTTTTTTTAACTTATTAAGATGTAGTAATCTGAAAATAAATTGTAATTAAAATCTTTACCAGTTCCTTTTCAGCTTATGATTCTGATTTGGAAGAGGAATTTGATGGCTCATGTGAAAACAAAGCGGAAGAGTTTTTGAACACTTTGGTGTATATCTTGATTGATTTACCATCCAAGTAAATTGCATTATATATTTTTATAGCATCGCTGTTAAGGATCAAATTAAAAAATAATTGATACATCTTGTAATACATCTTGTATTGTCATATATTTTTCAGTGATTCCACTGAAACGATTCACATCGAAGCTATAAAATGCTTAATAGCTTTGCTTAGTTCGCAGCTTTATGTCGATGATGTCATGAAGTCAAATATTTTCTACGAATATCTGACACATGGCAAATGGTTAGCTTTGCTAAAACTTCGTATTCATATATTTAAGGATAAATTTAATTCCTTAGCTTCGAGCTATGTTCATCCAATAGAACTTATGAAAGTAGAGGCATTTTTTTCAGCTCAGAAAAGTCTGTGGAACTTACTCGGACACTGTTATCAAATTATCTGCATCGGAATATTCCATGGGAAGTTGAACATGAAAAAGAACCGGAAAGTATTGTACTGGGTCTTGCAGGTTCGTTTGATCTTAAGCTTCTTTTTTATGAATAAACGATATATACACTACTTATTAATTCTAAACTTTTCAATATTGTACATATTCATACTTATTGAATAATTAGCCTAGAATATATTCATGAATTCGGAATAACATCGCAGATATTCGTGCTATTTGCAGGAGCACTAATTTCATGAATATTATTTATAAAATAATTTCTGTTGTTTGAGCATCCGTTTGGTCAGCAGTACAAATTGTCACGGGTATGGACGATTCGAATTCAGTCCGCAATGACAGCGAAAATGCACCACCACTTTCTCTAGGATCGCTGTCTGTACTTCTGTTACTTAACCTGGCTTGCCATCAAAATCCCGAGGCGAAGCTAAATCCTTACAAGGAGTCGCTTTCGAAATTTCAAAATTCTCAGGGTAATCTGATAATCTTTTCGGATTTGAAATAATTGTCACATTAATACATATTGTGAATGGAGTTGCTTTTAATTACTAAGAGTTTTGANTCAAAATTCTCAGGGTAATCTGATAATCTTTTCGGATTTGAAATAATTGTCACATTAATACATATTGTGAATGGAGTTGCTTTTAATTACTAAGAGTTTTGAAATAACTGTCACATTAATACATATTGTGAATGGAGTTGCTTTTAATTACTAAGTTCAACTCTTAGTAAACTGTTAACTCTTGCAAATGTTTATAAAATTAAGGCATTTTTTTTGCATTGCATTTGTTGTTTTTATCAAGATTTTGAATAATTACGTGATTTTTTACAATAGCTTTAGTTAATGCAATACTTGGTGAAACTAATTGATCAGAATGTTTGCCGGATCTTAATAGACCGGAAGGTAAGTAGGTGTATGTCCAGCTTATGATTTCATGTTGTTGTAGTATTGGCTGTAGTCATCTTCCAGACAGCCGTTGACAGCAGTCTTTTATTTCTCGTTATTCATTATTGTGGATTTTAGTTCTGTTTTACAGAAGTCTCATCGCTAAACAATAGTGAAATTGGTGTATTCAAGTTAGACTATAGTTTATTGTACGAACGCTTATGTGCTACAGTAAATCAACAGTCGCCCATGTTATTTCTGTATACATTGTTGCATAGAAACGTTGGCTTTCGAAATTATGTTCTTTCAAGGATCAATTTAGAAAAATTGGTAAATCTTTGGTCACTTTTTTTTTTTGAAACTAATCAACAAAATTAGTTGATTTAAAAAATATATTTAGATTGTCCTTTTTTTTTTAATTAGACGAATTTTTAGATTCAAATTTTGACCTGATATTCGAATGCTATTACACTCCCGATTATGGTTATGTTGCTTAATTAATCAAGAATTTATTTGCTTTAGGTGCTTCCAGTACTGATCGTTCTTAATGATGGATCCAAAAGTGGTGGTATGATTAATTCTTATAATGCACATCATTTATATTTATCACTTATTGTTATCCTGATTCTTAGCGAAGATGACTTTTTTTGTAAAGTCGTCCATGAAACGGTGAGCAAATTTATTTTCCAACGACATTAGCGCAACTGGATCACCAGTGATATGAACACTGATGATTGTATGAGATGAGTATGTATGATTGAGAAGGATTTTTATGTATGATTGATTTTCTTTTTATTTGTTCTTTGGGTTTTTGCTTATTTTTCAAAAGAACTTGCAGATGATAAAGGACACTACGTGGTTCAATAGTGAACGTTCATTAGGAGAGATTTCATTGGGTGGTCTAATTATCTTGGTTTTTGTTCGTACTATACAACTTAACACTTTGAAAACAAAGGTTTGAATTAGTTAGAAATACATCGATTTTATCATGTAATGTTTCTTGACGCATTCAGCAAAATTTATGCTTTTTTTATGGTTTTTTGTTGATATTGTTTATGTCACTTCTGCAGTGTATTTAAAAAAAAAACTATTGTTCATTTACGTTATTCATTTATCCTACTTTAAAACAATCTGCAGTGCTTTGAGATCAGATCAGTTTTTTTTTTTTTTTTTTTTTTTGGGGGGGAAACTGGAGGGTTGTTTGTGCAGAACAATTTAGC
>JARVGP010000871.1:6862-28273 GCA_029876185.1 Mansonella ozzardi | reverse complement strand
TGAATGTTAGATGAACTTTAACTAAAAATCATTTCACCCTAAAATAAAGTGTCTAGAATAAAATTTAAAAATCATTTCATAAAAAATAAAATGTCTTGATCTTAGTCATACAGTCATAATATAACTAATGGCAGATTCATGATCGATTGCTTACGATCGATAGCTGTCAGATTACCAAAATCGAAATTACCGGACAGAATGACGAAATTTTGTGGTATAACTAAGATGAGAAGGAAATAAGCTGACAATAGGATGACAAAGGGATTTCAGTACTTCTGCACAGCTATGCATAAGAAAAGCGTTTGATGATCACAAAGATCATGCCAAGGCCAGCTTATACTTACCAACGTTTTGTCCCTAGCCCTGGATATTCTATGGAAAAGTATGTGGAAAAAATTCTGTGCAGCTAGTTTTTTACAATCAAGTACTACTCATTAGACGGTCCATCATTCTCATCCGTTGCGACTTCGATCATTGGCTATACCAGAACCCTTTCTGATCCTGTTGTATTTGGTACTTCCTGCAACAAATCCTCCAGTTGAGCGGAGGATAGTTGACAAAGCGACAGTCGAAGGAAATGACAGGAATCTGTTGGTTAAAACTGATCAAACTGTTTATTTGTAAACTAATTTTTGTTACTGCTTATCATTTTTTTTTTCTCATATTTTTCCTCTTATTGTTGTAAAGCTTATAATATTGTGAGTGACTGTATTCTGAATAATCACCAACAAACGACAAGAACCTTGTCAACAAGTTTTCGACATTCATTCTCATAATGGGTACCTTCTTACCATTACCACAGGATGTGATCGATGAGTACAATTTTACAATTTTTTTACGATATGATCAATAAGCGAAGCTTACTCTTGGAGAGAATGATTTACTAAATGATTCGTCACCAATTTCTCCAGATACATTTACTAGAATATTTTCTGATAGTGGTAAGAAATATATTGTAGTAGTACCATTTTCAGCAGGTGCTGGCGCAGAAAATGCATATTTATTTTTAGCAATTGATGATGGCATTACTGTAATTAATAATATAAGCAACTTGCTATTTTATTTTTATTTCTAAGCAATTAATTTTACAATCATTTTTTATTAATATTAATCATTTTTTCCTATCATTTGCTATCACTTGGAAAAGTTCCAAAAAAAAAAAACAAACAGGAAAGTTGGAATTTTAAATTTACCTTTTGTAAAAATTTAATTTTTTTTTTTTCTTTAAATATTTGCAAAATTTATTCGACGCAAATATGAACTTAAAGCTAACCAATGAAATTACTGATGAAACTGTCACCAGCATTAGTAAGATACGAGTGTAAAACTAACCAATGAAACTGTCACCTGCATCAGTAAGATACCAGTGTAAAAGTACCCCAATAGGTAAATATGATGCAGTGATATTTATTCGGCTATCGGAGCATTCAATCAAATTTGTCGAATTTTTATTTTCGCAAGTATTTATTAGAGAATGATTGATGTGTAACTGCAAAAACATTTTTCGCTTATTTAATATATTTTAAAAATATTAAATATTCATAAAATAACAATGATTTAAAAAATATTTCACGTAAATTTTTCTTTATCCATTTTATTTGTTTATTTTTTTCATTTCTATATTACCACAGATTCAAAAAGAAGTACTGTAAAAATTTATAGCCTAAAAATTCTAGGAAAGAAAATTATAAAGAATAAGTTGATACAAAGTGATTGATATATTGCATGTAATATTACCATACTATGCCGTATATCTTTGTATTAATAATAAATTTTCATATGACCAAATAAAAAATAACAGTCAGGTAAAGAATTATTTTTAACGTAAAATCAATGATTTAGCGACCTAATTTAGTTTTAGCTTTTAGAATCTGAGAAAAAATAAATAAATAATATATTTGAAAAAAACTTACATCAATAGAACTTCTAACTGCAATTGATACAGTACTAGTAGTTTTGTTAGGATAATCGATTTCAACTGATACTTTTTCCAAATTTGGATTCAACATTGTAACACCAATCATTGGTTTATGCCTTGTATCATGATTATTCATTGGGAAAAGTATTGTAAAGTCGTGGCCAAAAGATGCAGCATTGATATTATACGGATTACCATGTAATTTACAATTACAAACTATTACTGCTACAAAATAATTTCATAATTTTTTTTTACAATTAAAATTTTTTAATAGCAAAAAGAACACGCAATTAAATTTAAATAGATAACAATGAAATTTCAGTTATAAATTGAAATATTTTAGATCTAACTAAAGAAAAAGAAGTAAGGTTTTTTTTTAATTTGAAATTATTCTTTATTTATATAATTAATTAATTAACTAACCCAAAAAAAGAACAATTTCATTCAGCATTATAAAGTTCAAAGAGATTTATACAGGGATGAAATTGATAGGAATAATGTTATCATTGAAAGATGTAGCAAAGTGACAAAGAAACAAAAATTTCTGTGTCCAAAACTGCTGAGTGAAATCATTTTGATCTTATCAGTTTTATCATTCATGCTATCATATGCTATCAGGAACTTTTACCTTTTATATTTCTATGTTGGACTAACGAATTGTATCTCACATCAAAAATTATGTTCTTTTTCTTTCAGTTTCTTTATTGCTAAAAAAATCCGAGCTTTTTTTTTTTTGAATTATTTAAATTATCATTATATGATGCGATAGCTTGGGGAATAAATTTTCTTATTTTTTCTAATTATATTTACTAATAAGTGCAATGATATAAATAAATTAATTGATTAAGTTCAAGAGAAGAGCGGTAAAACTTGAAATATTCGTCCATCGATGCACTTCAATCGACATGCCGATTTTAAATAGGTCACTGTTTTTTTTACCGTATTTTTATAATCTATTTCGAAATGAACGATTGACCATTTGTTTCTTATATGCAATGTTGAATGAAAACAAAACACCAATAATGTATCATTTAATCAATTGTTGAAAGTTAATTAACAAAAATCCTTTAAATTCGGGGATTTGAAGCAAAAATAAAAAAAAAAGTCAGGAAAGGATATTACAATAAATAAGTACAGTATAGTTCAGACTTTTTCTTCAGGACTATAAAATGAATCATACTGAATGGAATTCATTTTAAATGATTGGTTATAAAATTCAAAAATGTGCATGTGTATTTACAGTGTAATTCATTCTTTTGGCAATATTTGAGGGAAAATTTTGATTATACGGTAGCGAAATTTGAAAAATTTAGAATATATGATAACGGGATTTGAAAATTTCGGAATATACGGTAGCGCAAAATTTTGCTCAGTTTTTATAACAGTCTTTGCCGGAATGGTGGCCTTAAATAAGTATCGCAGACTCTCGAGCATTTTTTTTTTATAATCGATTGTTGAGTAATTTCGACTGTATCTATGGTAGTAGCTGGAACAATTTAGGTGCAATGATTCGTTCTGTCATCTTTTGAATAGCAACAAAAGCATGGAGACAGTTTCATATGCAAACTGCACACTTTCGAGTATTTTTTCATGACAGTTTTTGTTGTTCTCGATAGCTAACATAATAGTAGAACAGCTTATTGCATAGATGCTGGAGCAAGCAGTCACACTTAACAGTTTTTTTTTTTTTCATATATGTATTGATCATATCACAAAGCATATGGATAGTGCAATCAAACAAGGTTCATGTTTAAAAACAGAAACGTGAAATTTAAATTTCATAAAAAAAGCTTTAAAAAAAAGCAGAAAAAAAAATGAGCAAGCAAATAAAAATGATAATAATACTGAATAGATTTCAAAGCAAAATACTTTTGATCATTTTTCATTTTTTTATTTTTCTTTAAATTTTTTATTGATAATAAAATTTTATCATTAACTTAACAGCAATGAATGATAATATTAATGATAATGCTAATAAACTTTAAGAAAATGCTTTAAAATTATGGAAATGAAAAGTAATGAAATTTTGATCGTCTCTTAGATTTCTTTAAACAAATCAATAAATCAATCAAACAATCAAGAAAATCAATAAATCAGCCGAAAAATCAAGAAAAATCAATAAATTAATCAATCAATCGATTAATTATTTAATCAATCGCATTCATAACTGTCTTTTTCTTTTTTTTGTTTAGATGATTATGATCATTGATGAAATTGGAAAAAAAAATCAATCATATCATGAATTGCAATAAAATATGATAATGAAAATTTTCATAAATATTTTCCTAATAATAATTTTCAAAATTTTAAACGCCAAAACTTTACTGTAAATTTTTTTACAGTGGTAACAGTTTTTATTTAAGCAAAATGATTCATATATATTTGCAGTAAACAATAATAACATTAATCTTTGATTGGTAATGATCAATCCAGATAATTTATCCAAACAGCTGGTAAATTGAATCAAATCATTCATTTTTAATAACTGATCTAATCGTTGTATATTAAAAAATAATTTGAAAAATTCTGTTATAAAGGAAAAAAGTTACAGTAATCTTATTGTAAATATTTCACTCGAATCATTCATCGGCTAGTTATTACAATAAACTTATCATGATTTAAAATGAAAGTCATTTTAAATAATTTCCATCTACCATAATGGTCTCTGATATTATTCTTTCAAAAAAATAATAATTTTCATTCATTAATTAAAAATTTTCACAAAAAATTTAGCACGAAAATGCTTAATAGATTACTTAATAGGTAGAACTAGAAGATGATATGCTATATTTAGTGGATTACAGTGGACATGAAATGAATATGAGGAAGTTATTACTTCATTTTAAACTAATAAAATGTTGAAATGAATTATGTTAATCATTCATTTCCATAAATGACAATTTTCTTTTTTTGCCCGTTCATTGCCCACACTTATTTCATATTGAAAAATATTTTGAAATTTTGATTATACTTTTTCGAACTTTTAATTACGGTGCACTTAATGGAAGAGATTAAAGACAACAAAAAGAAAGAACCATTCATTTGGTATGGAAAATAGAAGAATGAAAAATTAAGTGAATTATAAGAAAAATATCTAGGGATATCTGGATCAAAAAATAAGTTGAAATTATAAATTAATTCGAAAGGTTCAAAAATTAAAAAAAGCAGATTGAAAATCATTAATTCAATGAAAAGCATTTTCATGTGTGCATCAAATAAATGGTTTACTAAACAAATAAATAATTGCTTAATTAATAGCCAAGAAAAGCAATTAAAATTTTTAGATTAATGCTAAAAATTATTATTTATTTTAAAGATGTGCTCAAGTAAATAATGATACTTTTATCACTATTAAATTCGATTGATTAATTATTAATTTAAATTCCATTATTTCTTCTGCAGTGATAAGAAATGTTATTGTTTATTGAGAATGATTTATTAGTGCTGCAAATTCAATTTTAAATTTTATATTATCAAATTTGAACTTTTTTTCAGCATTTTTATCAGTTTTATCAGTTAACAAAAGAAATGCAGAAAACAAAATGTACGTGACCTTGAACTGTAAGTAATCTTTTCGTTAATCTCACCGAAGCTTTTGCGCTGTCAAGTCAGATATGCCGACGCACTTTGTAAACCTTTCTCAATAATTAATGATGTGAAACAGGTTGTATATCCTTGAATAATTGGAATAGTTGTTGAGCATGTAATTTCGACTGTATCTATTGATAGTAGTTGGAGCAGTTCAGGATGACATGATTCATTCTGTCATTTTTTGGCAAGTTACCTTTCTAAAGGCTATTTTCTTTAGTATGATGCTACAAAGAGTCACGACAGACGCCAAAAACGACATCTATATCTACTACCGCGTTGACGATAACTTATTCAACCTAAAATGACTAAAGACGCACATGAAGACCCTAAATCACCTTGCCCGCGAATTGCTGTATACTGATGACAGCATCGTTGTTGCCAACACCGAAACGGCTCTGCAGCACTTAAAATCTTGCTTTGTGGAAGCCATTGATCTTTCACTGGAAGTCACCATAAAGGAAACAGAAATTTTCTCTATCAACCAGCACCACAAACTGAATAGCATCCTCCACACGTCACCATAGATGATTCAGAGATGCAAATCATAAATTTTAACTTTTTTTTTTTAAACTTTTTAACCAGTTCAATTATCCTGGCAGTATCATTTCTTCTGACGCTATGATCGACAAAGAGATAGATAACAGAATAGCTAAAGCCTTCAGAGCCTTTGGAAAGCTCCATAAAAGGATTTGGAACAGCAAACATCTAACGAACAATACCAGAATTGTTGTTTACAGCCAAGGTACTGCCTATTCTTTTGTATGAATCTGAATCCTCGGTCATCTACCGCTACGAACTGCGTCTTCTCGAACGTTTCGTTATTTCCGCTCAATTCTCAACATCCACTGCATTGAACATATAATAAATGCGACAGTCCTGCAACAGACGAAGCCATGTTGCTGAGGATGCACTTACGCTAGGCACGGCAACTAAAATGGTCACTGTTTCTTCAAGATTGTCTTTGCATTACGAACTTGCCACTGGTTCCCGTATGAGAGATGCCCCTTAAAAAGCAATAAAAAGAATCTTTACTTAATCGAATTAATTTCTAGTCTACTTTAGATTGCATACTTGGGAGTCATGGAGACACATAACTGATAATGCTTTTGTTTCTTTTGAATCAATGCTAAGGACAAAAAATACCGCAAAAAAACCCCTTACATCACCTCAACCATGCAGACTTCCCGCTGCATCATAGCAACCATACTTGCCTATCTCTAGTGATTTTCTGAGTCACAAGGTGATACAGAGTAGTTTGTGTCAAACATGCATGAAATCCTCTAAATCTTCGTCGTGAAGCTAAGCCACGACGATTAGTTAAGATCTGCAATTTCAAATTCATAATATATTTCTCACTTTATTTTCTGTTAATAGGATCGTATCAAAAGGGATCGCACCATAAAGGATCGTATCAAAAAGGATCGCAGCAAAAAGGATCGTATCAAAAAGGATCGTACCAAAAAATTTTTTTATCAAGAAAATTTCTTTAATTTTTCATTGAAATAATGATAATTCCAAAAGTGAGTTTTTTTTGAAAGGATTTCTTGGATTCAATTTTTAAAATAAGGCATAAGAAAATTTAAAGATAAAAAAATCCAGGTAAAATAGTAAATATTGCTATGGATAATTTGAATACCTTGATGAAATTAACAATAATACGATTTAAACAAATGATATCATAAATTGATACAGTAAAATACAGCAGTAGATAAGGTAAAAAAAAGTAAAATAAAATGGAAAGTAATGCATCGAATAGCGCAAAAATCTGCTGGTGATACAATTCATATGCAAATCAAATTTTGGATTTGAACTGCAACAAATGTTTCAAATTCCGACAATTTAAATTAAAATTCAGTACTGTAACCTGATAATTAAACCTAAAATTAGTGCTATAAATTGATAGTTAAATTTGAATTAAAATTCTGTAAATTGATAATTAAAACTTGAATTAGTTCCGAAATCAAATTTGTAAAAGTCTATAAAAAAGAGAAAAAAGATCTTGAGTCGATCCGGAATCATTCTATAAATTAATAAGTGAACTTAAATTTAATACTGCAACTTGATTTCATTAAATTTTTTTTTGAAAAATATATACTGAAGTACAATTTGAAAATATTATGAAACATAAGCATTTATTAATAGCAGCTTTCCGGAATCATGATAACAGCGATTCGGAATCATAAGAATAATAGTAGGTATCAAATGTTAAAAGACTTATTAGTGACAAAAAAAAAAGTTGAAATAACAATTATTTTCCATGCCCGAACATATTGTTATCAGAATATAATGAGGAATAAAAACTATCATTTCATAATTCCTGACTGTTCAACGAATAGTAAGTCTTTTGTGAAAAAATTACTGTAAAAAATTACGGTAAAGAAATTACTGTAAATTACGGTAAAGAAATTACTGTAGAAAATTACTGTAAAAAGAGACCTTTACTTAAACAGCTCAATTATGTTGCTCTGTCAGCAAATGCAATATGTGTAATTGTCAAACGTCAAATTGCATTTTTATTGAAATTTCAAAATTACTAAAATTTCTAAAAAAAAGTAATTTTATTAAAGTTTGTGAAAAAAAATTTTTACTGCATACATCTTTTCAACAATACTTTTTCCTCAGTGCATAATCATTAGTTAGTTTTTTTTTTTTCCAACTTTTAATAAAAAAGAGTAGTGTGAAATAGGATAATTAATGAAATTGTTGAAAACATGATTGTATAATGCATGTTATTAAAGATAGAGAGAGAGAAACCATTCTTCAAAATTTCATTGAATAATATCTATTATAATGATGATGAACGAAAATATCGTGAAAATTTATACAGTTATTATTTTAGTGAAAAATTTATAAAAGTTTATACTAATTTACTGTAACACTCATATAAAATGCTCAAATAGTACTATGATCAAGAAAGTTCAATGAAAAAATGAGATTCAGACAACAATATAAAGTCCATTTAGAGTAGCGAAATGGTCATTTTATATTACTTGATATTTTGAAATTGAAATCAATTCTTGATTAACTTAATTGCTTTACTTTAATTAATTGAAGTTTGAAGCAACTGAAATAATTTAAACTTGAAATTTTTCTACAAGTCACTTTAAATGGTCAGCATTAAACGAAAGAAGAAATTGTAAAGAATGATAAAGTGGATAAAGTTCTTCGCATTTTTTGCTCTTTAAAATTGATAGTATCATTGTGAAATTCAATTTATGATCAGTTAGCTTATGACATGAGTT
This sequence comes from Mansonella ozzardi, assembly GCA_029876185.1. Classification (NCBI taxonomy): domain Eukaryota; kingdom Metazoa; phylum Nematoda; class Chromadorea; order Rhabditida; family Onchocercidae; genus Mansonella; species Mansonella ozzardi. The sequence continues at coordinate 19,522 of JARVGP010000871.1, read as the reverse complement.
TCAGTTAGATAAATAATTGCTTTTTCAAATGTAATCATTTTTGCGCACTTTTCATCCGGAAATGTGTTTCGTTCCTGGATAATTACTGTTTGAAAAATTTTAAAATGGTCAATATTGTGTCAATCAAATTGTTCAAATTGTCCAACTTTGATGAGCAAGCGGTCATTCGCTAGAATGTTATAATGAAGAATAGGGAAAAAGAGGCAAAAAAAATTGCTATTATTTCAGCAGGAAGCGGAATAGTGGTCAATAAAGTGGTCATTACAGTATCAATCAAATTGTCCAGTTTTGATGAGTTGCTATTGATTAGGAGTTTATAATGAAGAATGGAAAAAGGAAATTTCAGGAAGAAGTGAAAGGAGTAGAAGCGCAATGTGAATTCATTCAATTTCACTTTTTCTTTCCTTCCTCCCACACACACTCGTCAATATCCCCCGCGGGGCAGAATTCAGTGCTGCGATTTGCTACTTGCTACTGATGCGGTGCTGTAAGAGTCCCATTCCCCATTCACCCTATCTATCTACCCGTAGCTACTACTACTACTACTATAAGACGTCTCATTTCCCATACTCCCTACCTACCCGTAACAATCCGTCCTCCTCCGTACGTCATCTTCCTCCTCCCGATCTTTTCTTTCTCCCGTCGTCATCTTCGTCCATCCATCGATAATCATCCGCCCCGCATTGCAGGAGGAAAAGAGAGGTGGATTGATTGCTCACACACTTCTTTCCTCCCTTTCTTTCTTTCTTCCTTCAATTTAATCGATCTCAATATATACCATTTCATTCCTCGCTCATTCCCCTCCTATAACTCTTCTTCTAATTCCTCATTTTTTTTTTACTCACTGGGAAATTATTGATTGTATACATAATATGCATTCTTTCATCATTTGTCTCTTTATCGATTAATTTATATATTGATTGATTAAATTGATCGATTCATATCATCTCTATCACATTCCTATAACTCTCTTCTAATTGTCAATTTTTTTTTTACCCATTAGGAATTATTGATTTTTTTCTTTATTGATTGTTGTATATTTTATTAGCATTTCATTTATCATTTGCTTCTCGATTTATTGATTTACACATTGATTGATTGAATCGATTGATTTACACATTGATTGGTTGAACCGATCGATCGATCGATTCATATTTCATATTGTATTTCTGTTATGTTCACTAAACTAACAACAACAACAATAAACCCAACAACTTCCCCATTAGTTCAACAATCACACACGCTTCTCTACTACTATCGATATGTACCATTGCTGTTCTCCTCCCGCCAATTGGCCGTAATTTTTTTTTCTTCTTAATACTCTTCATATCAAATGCTTAGCTAAAATTTCTCAATGAGAAATCTCGATATTGACAGGGATTTTTTATCACACTACTATAACCTTTCTCCCAGTAGCTATCAAGCTATCAGAGCTTTTCCCCATAGGATACTGAGGTATATGAGTTATAGCTTTTTTTCAAACTTTTCATATCGCCAGTTTTATTCAGGTGTTAACTAATTTAGCTAATTTCTCGATGTTATAAAGAGCTTTTTGCCATCTCGAAGGACATTTAGATAATTTCGGGATAATTTCTATACGATCTGGATAATGTTTCCGTATCTGATATTTGCAGCTATGAGGAATAGCTACACTCATTAATATTACTAACCTTATAGATCGTAAACATTGATCATGTTGTATTGCTTACATATCTGCAAAATCAACTATTTACACCAAATCTGCGTGAAATTTCACTTGATTTAATTATGTTTTATATACATAGGATGGAGTTTTTTTTTTTTTTTCTTCCGATTGTTCAAGAAGTTTTCCATGATCTTAATCTTATGGATAAGAAGTTTGCTATCAGAAAACTAGATCAAGAAAAACAAGAATCGACTTAGTCCATTAAACTTTATATGAATCTATTGGAAGTAATTAATTCATGTTAATCTTGTCGTCGTCGTATGGTTATTTTTCATTGCTATGATGTTAAATTTAAAATGCTTTTTTCATTAAAGATAAAAAAATGGACGAAGGACCATCATCATCATCATCGGAAACTGCAAATTCCAATGTTGCAGTATGTTCGGATGAAATAGCACCAGCAATTTTGAGTACCAGTGGTACATGGTTACGTCTTTCTATGCCATATTTTCCAAAGAAGAGCGTAGTTTGGCGTTATTTTGATCTCTATGAATCAGATGGATATAGTCGTGCGGATACGGAAAGGATTGTTAAATGTCGTCTGATGAGTTGTATGAGGAAAGAATTACGTTTAGATGCTCAATCATCTACAAAAGGAATGTGGGAACATTTACGTAACAAGCATCCGGATGAAGCACTGAAATGTGAGAATGGTTCGGTAGCTCCACAAGAAGAACGTAAGCGAGTTTTTTTTTTCATTATCAGTACGACAGTAATTTTTTCTTTTCCAAAATTGTCAACATTAGCAAGCAATGTTTTATCAGTTGAATATATGTGAAGGGCAAAATGTTTAATGTTTGATGTGTAGTAATTAGCTTATCAGAAATTAAAAATGAACTTCAAACTTTTGTTCGTTGTAAAAAAAAAAAAAGATCCTGGAGCAAGTATTATATTTATTGTACTAAAAGGGATCATTGCTGGGAAATTTGAAAAATATAGTTGCTAAAATATTAATTTACATTTAATTTATCAATTACACCTTTATCGACAGCTTAACTGTATTTATTTTTTGCAGCAAACAATGCAGGGACGATGGAAAGTTCAGCAGTTGCAAATCAGCAAGTGTTTACTTCTCCAAGTCGTTTAATAGCTGATGTTTATGCTCCGTACTCCTCATTAGCTGATGAGAAAAAGTATGAAATAATCCATCGATTAATTGGAAAATTGTTAGAAAGTATGCAGGAATGTCAGGATCGAGTACATATTAGTCATCAATATAGCTTGCTATCATTTGCTGATTATGCCCGTTTACTGGGTAAGTTTTTCTTATGTTGCTAAATTGGTTTGTTTTTTTCTTTTTTTTTGTATTATTACTATATAGGAAAGTTTTCAGGAATCTCCAGCTAGTCTGTGTGCTTCTTATCAGAATTTTATCAGGAGTTGGTTCATTTGTTTTGTAATCTGGATAACTATTGAGATATTCTTGCATGAGATATATTCTTTCAAATTACTGGCTTTCACAAGACTCCAACAAATTAATAGTTTAAGCAATATATATTTCATGGATAATAATAATGGATGGAACCCCATTTTATCGTATGCATTCAAATTATTTTATGAAAAATTATTTTTTACAATCAAAAGATAGAATGACAACACACGCACTTAACTTATTATATATTAACAAAATATAAATGGGTGGAAAAGTTGTGGATCTTTTGTGCATTCATTTGTTCATCTGTACTGTTGACGATGTGATTGATTGATTTTTTTATTCAAATTGCTTTTATTTCATCAGCAAATTTCACAACATACTTTGCAGCCAAAGCTAAAACAACAACACAGTTTGTATGTCGCGATGCACCATTAATATTGCCAGAACCGGGAACAATAGTGATCTATGACAGTAAAGATAACGGCGATTTGGATCTTGATATGCAACAGGTTAATTTTCTTATAATATAATAATGATATGAAATAAGCTATTTTTTTTATAGTTTTATGGTAATGCAAAATTACCGTAAATTGAAAAGAAATTGGAATATTTTACATTCCACTGTATTCTAGTTTTCTACAAGAGAATTTTTTGTACCTTAAATATACTAAATGAATTTTATTACAGATGCGTGAACATTTAAGACAGGACGGTTATTCATTCGATAATAATGACAGTGGTTTACTGCCCGATAATTTGTATATAACACGATTTTTCAGTGGAAATGGGGACGATTTTGAGGATGGTCGAATCATGTACTTTTTTTTTTTACTTATATATATATGCTTTCTAAATTGTAGATTGTAGTATTGATAGTGAAGTGTAAGTTAAATGGGTTAATTTAGCTTAACTGAATAACTTCAAAAGATAATTATACAGCTTTAGCTTTTTAGCAGTAGGAGATAATTATGTAGTTTTAGCACTTTAGCAATATTAATGGGTAATAGCAGGAAGTTATCATTTTACAAAGCGAGCATTTTAGCACAGGAAAATTTGAATTTTGCAGGCGTTATGAAGTTACGACAACATATGAAGATGCGGGTTACGTCTTGTTCCATTATGTTAAGGGTACAAAATACGAAGTAGGATCAACACGAAGCATCAATGAAATACCTGTTCACTGCTATAGGACAAAAGCACCACGTTTAAAAAGAGTTTGTTTTTAACATATTTAAACGTTGGTCACTTTTTTTTTTAAAACTTTTTTTTTTTTTAGAACTTTTTTTAACATGTTTTTAAAGTGTGTTTGGAGTTAACAAATTGTCTTTACACAGTGATACTTTAAAGGAAATTAGTGTCAATCTTATATCATGCAAAATCCTCAAGAAAACGTTGGCTATAAAATGAAATTAATGACTAATTAATAGATATTTGTTGTAATTAATTAATTCAATTTCATGATTTTATTTTTTAATTTTTTTCTTTTAATCTTCAGATATATTTTTTAGGTTGATGAGAACAAGAAAAAAACAGATATTTTATCGAATCGTGGATCACCAGTTTCCTATCAACCAGTTAAAATTAAACGAAATGAATTAGATGGTTTACAAGCAATCGCTGGATGTTTACCGCCTAGTTTTCAATCGTTTTTAGGGAATATTAAAGTGGATGCAGATAAAGATGAAAATCTTAATGGTATGGATTTGTCTTTTGAGGAGAACGTGGAAGGTGTTGGAAATGGAGTGGATGATTCACAAATTGAGGATAATTGCATCAATATTTCTGGATTGTTGACAACATCGCATCCTAACAGAGATGTGAAGCAAACATTGAATGCGCATGATGTTAAAACTGATACAAAAGTGGAAAAACGTGTGATGAATATTCTGAAGAAAGCAGTACGTGATCAAAGACGAAGTAAAGTTCATTATTTGGCGCGACGAGCGAAAAATGTGAATTGGGTGAAAGTTGCAGATAAGCTTCAAAAGCAAGCAATTATGATAGCTGCTACAACAAGCAATGGTAGTGTAGCAGCAGTAACAACAGGGAATGTAATAGGTCGTGAGTTTGAGGAAGAAGAGGAGGGAAATAATGATTGCAATAATTATGTTAATGATGATGGTGATGATGACATCAATGATAATGGTGGTGATGGTGGTGGTGGTGATGACAATGATGTTAATGAACGTATTGTGAAAAATAATGCTCCAAACTATGATAATTCATCAAACTGTGATGTTCACGTATCGAATGTTCAAGCTGGACCATAACAATGAGAATTAAGTATGCTTTTCGGGCTGGAAATGTGAAAAAGATTTTCTGATTATTTGATGTTCTTTAAATTTATGTTGTCTCGATATTCTTCATTTCATTTGGTAAGAAAATTCCTTTTGAAAAAAATTTGGCTAATGAACTAATGAGCTAATGAGCTGAATCATTTTTAGACAGTTAGATAGGCAATCTATGATATTTTTATTTTTATTTATGCTTTTATTAGCAATGCTGTTACTTACTAATTCTTTTTCTTAACTCTCAAGCATAATTGAAATATTTTCATACAAAAAATGAATTGGTTTTCGGAACATTTTGGGATGCTACTAGTTAACAAAAATTTTTTTTTAAATGCCGTAATTCTGTTGGAGAAATCTAAGTAGTAAATTATTTTTCTATATTTCAGAACAGTCTTCCAACCATGTAAGACATTATCAACTATTCGTTTTACCTGTTTTAACTGTCTTACCTGACGTTTACGAATTACTAGTAGCATCCAAAATTGTGTATGTATCTCGGTAATATTTGACTTCGTATGTTGCATTAGTCTCGTTTTACTTGTTCAAGAAACGGGAAATGTGGGAAGTATTTTGTATTAGATTTTTGGTAGTTATTATTGCTATAAGTAAATGCTGCATTTAGAACCATATAACAGCAAAGTCTGTAAAATTTGTAAACAGTTCTTAACTCGAAACATTGTGCATTTAAATAGTTTTAATCTGTTTTAATATTTTGTTATTTTAATTTTTTTTTGTTCCTTAACGCTATTTTCATCGTATTTGTTTTATATTAACATTGCCATTGGTCACTTGATTCTCAGGGCAACCAGCTGTTGTTTTATTTTGATTTAAGCAGAAGAAATCCACATGGCCATTGGCTTCTTCGAAAAAGTCGTTTAATACGCCTAAATTGCATTTTTTTTTTTTTTTTTTTTTTTTGAGATTCGAAGTGTGAATGGTCATTTTTCATCATCGTCTCGTCTGATGCATGCTGCTTTTTATTTATCAATAAGAGACGAGTAAGTGGTATATATGCTGCTGCTCAATGAAGTCCACTTTTCTAATTAGAGTTATGTTTTTTGTTTCTTAATTTCATTATCTAACCATTTTTGAAAATGCGGACATTCCTTCAGGATATTTCAGGATGTCATCATTATCTATATGACGATAATGCGACATTTAGTTGTATTTCCACTAGACATATATGTTCGCTCTGGCTAATTATCAAACGAGTAGTTTAATTTTTATTGTTATCTTTAAAATGAAATAGTTTCATATATTTGAGAAGACAGTTCGTAAATAATATTTCAAATATCAATTTTATTATAAGAGCTTCATTTTTGTTAAATATTATTTTGAAATAGTAAACGTGCATATTCAGTGGTATTGAAATTTTGCTTATTTATCATTACTGGTCTCAGAATTTTTCTATTATGTTTTTCTCCAGGTATACATCCAGGAGATTTGTTATCCTCTCTTTCTATCCTCTTCATATTTTCCAGCAATTTTCAATATAACTGATCTCAATACCGGTGCCTATATGGTATTATACCGGTCACGAGTGATCTTATCTACAGGTTTATTAACAAATTTAAAACTTCTCTATTTGCTCCATGAACTGAACACTTTACAAATTGAATTTAAAAGCTTCTTATCAATTAAAAAATTGAAAAATTAACTTAATCTAGTCGTCGTCGCTACTTACTGGTAGAGTAAATTGAAAGGAATTATGTGTAGACAAAATTTATCATTTGTCATTTTCATGAATTAAATTCTAAATTAAACATCAAAGCATGGGAAAATTAAATCCTTTTTTCTACCGGTCTGTTAGTAAAAAAAAAAAAAAAAAAAAAAAAATTTTTTTTTTTTTAAAAAAATTTTTAAATTTTTTATAAATTTTTTTAAAAAAATTTTTTTTTTTAATATAGAACAATAATGACTCGTTACATGATGATGCGTATTTTAAGTTTTACTTTCAACATATTTCTCTATACATTTTATGCTATTATTGTACAGAGCGAATTGTGGACTTTGGCAGTTTTGTGTGTACCACTCATTATTTTGTTATGAAAATTAAAAAATTTCAATAATTAATAGATCTTTTTTTACTTTTTACCACAATCTTTGAATAAGCCGATTTTCAAAAAGGTTCTTTTTTTTTTATATATAAATTAATCAATCAATCATCATCATTCTGAAGCAATCTGCTTCAGTTTACTACTTACTATTGAATAATTCAAATGATCCAATTCAATTGAACTGAACTGAACGCAGTGAACACAGATTGTATGCAATTTTAAACATTTAATTTGTTCAAAGAACCGCCGAAAAAACTTAGCATTCTATAACGACTGCAAATTGCGCTCAAACCTGTAAATGTGCATTTTACCACTTTAATGTTAAGAATTTGACCATATTTCTCTCTTACAATCAGGATGTTACTGGAATCTATTTGAGATACTGCGCAACATAGTTTATTGTAAATGAATGAAAGACGTATACAAATTTATAATTTAACAGTGGTTCTTATGAGATTACTGTTTTACATTAGTTTTCTTACAGCTTTATTTGTTTTTTTTAATTTTGATAATCCTCTTTGTTGGTTGTCTGATATTCATTTGTCGCAGATGTGCTGCGAATAAAACAGCCTGGGCCCAACCAGCATATGATCCAAATTTTTCTTGCCATACAGCTGCTGAAAATTTTCCACATATATGATTCACGATGAAATGAAACTATTAGTACATTGTAACAGGTCAAAGTCAACAAGTCAATAATATATTGAATATTCCATAGATTATGAGTTCTGTCAAAAATTTCAGGTCATATTTATTATACAACGAATACATGCATAGATTTACCAGAATTTTGAAAGGGTTATAAGAAAGCGGGTTATCCCGAAGCCATTTTGTTCATAAATTTATATGCCATATCACAAAGATAGATCAAGAATGGGATTTAATTACGGGATGACACCAACGAGCTCTCGATACTTGAGCTCTCTAACCTCCTTTCCGTGATATGTATACCTCTTCATTCCTTCCCATAATAGGGATTGAAAGAGGGAAGAAATAGATTGGGCAAGTTCCTTTAATATTAGTAGTTAGGAAGGGCAGGTTAATAGTTTAATAAGTTAGGAAATTCAAGTGAAATTCAAAACCATACCAACTTGTTGTCGATTCTTTCCTTGTAAAAGCTTTTTTTGCGGTAATGTTTTCAAATAATTTTCCGCCGTAATTTGTAATGTATGCGTATCGATTGGTACAACGGAATGCATGCGTAATCCCATTAAACATATGCAGTCTGCAACCTTGAAAAAGTCGGAGAAAGTTCATATAATCTGATTTGAATCCAACAAATTTTTATAAAAACATTGCTAATACTAACCAGACTTTTTTTTTGTTCAGTATTTTAGTAAAATCAAATCCAGTTGTGCCATTCAGCTCGAAAATCACTAAATAATCACTAATCATTAAAAAATCACTGGTGTCATTAAAACGAAACAGGATAAACTGAACAAGATAAATATATACTTTTGCTCCAATCCCTCGAATTTGTTGAAGTTGTTCAACTGCATCTTCGTAAGTACATTTCGACAACTTTTCCAGAAACTGTTCTCCATTGTTTCCCTGTTATGAAAATTATACATTATATCTATCAATTGAAATAGTTTAAAATTTATGACAGTAAATGAAAAATGAGAAAGCCACTTGAAAAGTCTACTTGATATCAATACCGACTTAATTAGTATCCTTGAATTAATTACAAGATAAGAACTCACGATCACTTTAGAGGCAAGCGCAACGTTCAGTGCGCGATAACCAAAACCACGGCTTCGCAAAACTGTTTCCAATTCAGGATCATCAAGCATGCGTTCTGGATCAGCAAAATCATAAAATGCTCTAATACCATCTGAACAAGGAACATTTGTGCTTTCGCCGTACAGCTCACATAATGTCTCAACCATATCTGAATTCAACATGAAACAATGACCTTAATAAAATAATAAATGAATGGTAAATAAACTAATATTGCCATTCGTAAATGATTAGCCTAATTTAGATAAAATTAAATTTTATTTACATGTTGATAAAATTAGATAAAATTACACGATATGTGGAAATTGATCTAATTGTCTAATTTGTTTGATTTTATCATGAGTTTGTTTTTTGATTTGAAAAGTAAGCCCAGGCTTGAAAAAGTAATACACAATTATAATTCAGTCATCAATCTCATGAAATCAATAAAATATCCATATGTATACTTGTGATACGTCGGATATGATTGTTAGCAGAACAAATGAAGGCAAAAACAGCTTCCAATGGATCTTGCCCAAGGACACGAATTCCTTCCAGTTTCGCCGGATGATCCTTCAAAAGCTGAGCGAAATGCTTATCGTTTTCGGACCATAGCTTATAAAGTGGCGCTAATTTGATATGAAGCTAAAACACATCACGAATCTTTTCAAATTAATTAACATATGATACAATTTTCATATCAAATTAATACACAATTAATTGGATCGATTAATTAATTAACATATGCAACTGTCTTTTTTTCAAAAAAAATCAATAGTGATCTTGTGTTTTGTTGTTTACAGCAATCAAATAAGAAATTGATAAAAAGTACGCATACGCGACATACTTTTAAAATTAAAACTATTTATCAATACAGTAATAAACAAAGACAATTTACTTTTTTAGCAAACCTAACAGACCTTATCAATCATATTCACTTTGAGTCTCCATAATTTATACTCAAAAATTTCAATTGAAATCATAATTGATTGAACCAATCAATAATTATGCGATAATACATTCGCAAGGTAAATCCTAAATGTGAAATTTCAGTTAAATCCAAACTTTCACATTTTTCCGGCACTATGACTTTAAAATAGAACCTGCATAATCACGAAGTTAACTGACAAAAATTAACTGGCCTGAAAATAATCTCTGAGGATATCCAAATCGCTGCCATGGGCTTTCGAGAACTTTGCCAACACTTCGTAACCTAAATGTTCATCATTTTCTCGCCATATCTTCCAAACTCGATGTTTAGCAACGCCAAGAAATACATTATGTGATGAAGGATCAACATTTTCATCATCATCATTTGCTACTAATTTTTTCCACCTAAAAAACTTGAGAAAAAAATTAAACTACAAAAAACTTGCAGTAACAATTTTTTTATAAAATTACTTGTTGTACTGCCTATCGCTCTAAAAATATTTTAACAAGAAGTAAATTTAATAATTAAAAACCAAAAACAAATAGGATTAAAGCTATTTCCACGGATACCTTCAAAAGAGCCTAATTCTTCTCAATGTAATCCACATTTTGGCTTCTTTCAATTAGTGGAACTCTAATGCTACCAGTCATAAAAGTTAGTTTCATCTTCAGCAAACTTCACTTATTCTAAATTCAAAAAATTTTAATCGACTTTTATTAATAACGTTCATTAATTAATTTAGAATGTGTAATAATTAAAAAGATGTATTAATTAAATTTAGGAAGTGTATTGATTAGAAGGGTACATTAATTAGATTTAAGAGTTACTTCCAAATATGTTAATTAATGTAATTGTTTGAAACTGCAAATAATAAGTTGGAAATGCCTTGAAAAAAAAAGATAAAATGAAATGAAAGCCAAGGTAAAAGTAAAAACGATACCTGAATGATTGGCCACTTAGTAGCACTGAGCCAAGATTCAATTCTTCCTTTGAGCATTTAAGCAATGGCATAGAGATCAGTTGAGTTTATTCAGAAGTAAACACTACTCTGGATGATAATACACTTGAAATACAAGAAACTGAAATTGGTTCAAATTCATTAATTCATTTTAATTTTCCCATTTTTATTTTACAAATTATTTTTGTGTAATTATTGAAGTAAGTAAAAAACCAATTAGTTGGTTAAAGTTAACAAGCTGCTACATTGTTTTTCTGCTTTAGCTATTTGCACCCTTAACTGCCAATTTTTCGAATTTCAAAGTCAAGTTTCTCTTTAATCTTTTTCTCTTTCTCTCTCTCTCTTCAAAACCAAGATCTTTTTCTGAATTTAAATGTTTTTCTTTTTGAAAAAAAACTATTCAATTATTTTCATTTTCTATTTAATCTACCATATGTATAGCTAATATAGGCATAATTTTATTCCCTGTTTATTCTTTAAAACTTATCAATTAACTCATTAACTTTTTTTACTTAATAATTTACTTATTTGATTCATAATAAAATTAATTTTACTCTTAAGCTTTTTTCAAAAAGAACTATTACAGTAAGAAAAAACTATCACAGTAATATCGTATCTACATTCAATTCCATTTTATTTTTGAACTTTTTCAAAAAATATTACAATAAGACTTAATGTCATATTCAATTTCTTAAGAAAATTCATGTTAATACTTGATTGCCTCTATCTAAAAATTCAATTCCTCAATGTTTACTCATTCAAATAAAAGTATCCAATAATATTTTGAGCAAAAAACTTCGTAGTTGACAGTTGACAGTTGACAATTGACAACAACAACCTGTTGTCAACTGTCAACTTTAACGATTTCAAATTTTTCGCTGCAGCATTTAGTGTTTGCCAAGTGTAGCAGCTCGAGTGTAGTAGAATACACTAGTATTGTTTGGATACTGTAGGGGCAATCACTTGTAAATAGATAGGTAGCGCGCGCGCGCGCGTGATGAGTGGCGGTGGAGTGAGTGTAATGCAAATGGTTGACCTTTAGGAGGTCGTATTTAAGTTTTTGGTGAACTATGAACTTTGAACTGTTAGCTACATTACTGTAGTGTTAATGTGATATTTTAATACTTATCAGTGTTAATTTCAGGAGATAAAACATGTTCAGCAATGCCGGGGATAACCCGAAGGAAATGTGCTGAAAAAAAGTTTGTAACGGTAAAAAGTAGAGGAAAGAGAAAGAAACAACAACAAATGGCACAACAATCAGAATTACATGGTAGCTTAGCTGCAGAGAATTCGGATTCTCAACCAGGTATGTTACTTACTTTTACTATTCACTTAATATATGCTATATTGATTTTGTTGAATTCAACAAGCAGATAATTCTCAGTGCTCAGTAGAACCAAGAATTTATAGCTATTGACAAAAGTTTAGTAACTGAGGAGGAGGAAAATTTACAATTCAATGCAAACATTGAATGTATTATATTGGGAAGCTCAGATGCTAAAATATACTGGTCAAGTTTTATCACTGTTAACAGTTATTTTGTTTAGAATTGATTGGTTACAGCAAAGGGTTTAAAAGTTACAGCAAAGGGTTTAAAAGTTACAGGAAAGGGTTTAAAAGT
>JARVGP010000870.1:0-27929 GCA_029876185.1 Mansonella ozzardi | reverse complement strand
TTTTTTTTTTTTTTTTTTTTTTTTTTTTTTTTTTTTTTTTTTTTTTTTTTTTACGATTTTTCACCGCAGACAAGCATTATATCATTAGAATTTTTGTGAGAAATTGTCGACTATGTTATTTTTTGAGGTGTAAGCAGTCAGTTGTTGACCGGTTTGACTGATCCAGCTGGCAAAACATCTTCTTGTTTACAAACAGTAGTTAATACGAAGTTTATACATTACATTGATGCGGCTTCACTTTCTTTGATAATGCCTATTGTTCGTCGTGCATTCAATGACCGAGCTTCTGAAACGCGTCGTATGGCTGCTCAAATAGTTGCAAACATCTACTCTTTAACGGATAATAAGGCATGTTTATTTTCATTTTATTTTAGTTTGATTATCTATTTTCCAACATATTGTACATTTGCGTAAAGATCAGATTGTTGTTTTTGAATTTAGGATATGGAACCGTATCTTGCTGATCTGTTGCCGGGATTACAGAAATCATTGTTAGATCCTATCCCAGAAATACGTACTGTTGCTGCAAAAGCTCTCGGTGCAATTATTGGATATTCTGTTGGAGATACTGCTTCGAAGATGCATGAGCAACTTATACCGTGGCTCAAGGAGAAGCTTGTTTCGAATACAAATGCCGTCGATCGATCAGGTGCTGCGCAAGGACTTTCAGAGGTTAGTTGGTAAAATAAGTGTTTGAAGTATTAAATATAATTGTATATATGCATATTTTTGTCAGATACTTAAATTTAGATAGAGTTCTAACTTGACAGTAGCCGGTGTTATTTTCTTACCGGTTCTCAAGGGATTTTAAAAAGCTTATTTGTAGCAAAAAATGATCATTTTTGTTTTATCATTTTTTATTCGCTGCTCAACTTGGAATTTTTTTTTCAGGTTCTTAAAGCAGTAGGTAAAAATCAATTAGCAATGGTCATGCCTGATATCATAAAAACCGCAGAATCGAAAGAGGCGACGCCAGAAATACGGGATGGTTACATATTGATGTATATTTATTTACCTATGGCATTTGGAAATGATTTTGTGCCTTATTTACCGGAAGTTCGTTGTTTTATTTGCGGTTCTTAAATAATTTATAGCAATGGAAGGAGACATTCATGTCAAGTATAAATATTTTATTAGTATGTAGGTCGAAGGTTTTTGTAGTTCGATTGGTTTGATTTTACCGTTTAATTTTCTGTTAGGGTTTAAAAATAATTTTAATGCACTCCTGGCATTTCTATATTTAGATAAAGCTTAAGTCTGTGTAATATTTTCGTACTTGTTTTTGGATGAACTAAATTGTATTAATAATCAGCATAGACCAAATACTGTACTTTCAGGTGATACCAAGTATACTAAAAGCTCTAGCAGATGAAAATGAATATGTACGAGATAGCGCGCTGAAAGCAGGTCAGCGTCTAATTGTGACATATTGCGTGCATGCTAGGCGACTTTTATTGCCGCAGTTGCAAGCTGCTTTGTTTGATGACAATTGGCGAATTCGATTTGCAGCTGTTACACTGATTGGTGATTTCTTGTTCAGCATATCGGGTTAGTATTTTGTGATTCTTTGTTTCGATATGAAAATTCTCAAATGAATTAGTTAATTAATTCATGTTATGGCAATCAGTCAACGGAATAGGTATTATACCTGATGGAAGGTTGTTACATTTGATAAGTGCTGATGCATAATTGTAGTCGTTTGAGAAGAGGCGTGCATGTCCATAATGAGAAGAATGCTTCACAAATCAGCTATGAGTAGTGAGCCTTACGAGAGTGGAAAGTAGCTGCTGAGGACAATTTGATTTAAAATCATTATTTTTGTTATTTACATTTCAGTCGTATATTTGGTTTTTGTGCATCATATGATTAAGTTTATAGGTGTTAGCGGCAAAATGACGTCGGCAACATTAAACGAGGATGATACTATGGGTATGGAGTCAGCTGGAAAAGCCGTTGTTCGACAACTTGGACAAGCTTGCAGGTATTGCTGAAAGTGCATCAGTCATTAGGAAGTTAGTTACAATCAGGTCAGATATATTTGTAGTGCAGAAATAAGAAATCAATTAAATTTGCAGGGATCGTGTTCTGGCAGGTATTTATTTATCGCGTTCAGATGTTGCACTCCAAGTCCGTCAAGTTGCAGGTCATGTGTGGAAAGTAAGTATTCTTTTAATTAAAATTTTTATCGTATTTTCCATTTAATTTCAGCTCTTGTTCTGTGCCAATTAAAGATGTTGCTGTGGATTTAGAGTTTTGGGCATAGATTATAATTTATTCGATAAGTTAATGTTTCATTCACAAATAGCAGAGAGTAATGTTAAGATAGTGGTGGCGAACACTCCACGTACTTTGAAAGAATTGATGAAAACGCTATTTGAAATGTTACTTGGTTGTTTGGCAAGTAGTAGTGAAGATCGGCAAATGATGGCTGGGCGTTGTCTTGGAGAATTGGTGAAAAAAATGGGTGAGCGAATAATCATCGATGTGTTACCTGTCCTTGAATGTGGCCTTTTATCTGAATCAGTTGAACGACATGTTGGAGTTGCTATCGCTTTACGTGAAATTATCGAGAATTCCACGAAAGATATTGTATCAATGTATTCGGCGCAGTTGGTAGGACCGATGAGGAAAATCATTTGTGATTCCAGTCCGTTAGTGCGCCAGGCAGCTGCTACTGCATTTACATCATTTTATCAGGTACGCACTTATGCAATATTTTGCATTCTATTTATTGTCCTTTACACTTCTCATAACAAGCTGTCTTCTTCCTTTAATTTTAAGAAAAATATTTATTGCTCATTCAAATTGCCTGAATATCTGTTTGTGTATCGTGTTTTTTGAAATTGGTATAAGTTAGCACTAACGAAACTTTTGCGTGAGACCTGTTCAGATTTCTTAATTCAAAAAAAATTTTCTGATTTCACGTTGTGTTTTCAATTTCTAGCCAAAATTTAAAATAATAATTTTGATTCAAGACTGTTGGCTTCTGGGCGTTTGAGGATATTGTAGCGCCACTTCTAAAGGCGGATGTAATATCCAACGATGATGTATTAGATGGTCTTTCGCAAATCATGCATTTAAATGGAAGGTAATTGCTTCGTATGATATTACATCACATTGTTAGTAACTATTATACGTCAAAAAATTTTTAAGCTGCAAATTTGTGAAGTTACGTTTGTTTTTTGGTTTTAATGATATTCTTTAACTAATAAATCTATTTCAGACAAATGTTACCTTTCGTTTTGCCGAAGTTAACACGACAACCAGTGAATGTTAAAGCGTTATGTGCGTTATCAGCAGTTGCTGGAAATTCGCTTAGCCAAAATATTGCCACAGTCTTGGATTCCGTGTTGGATAGTTGTACTACAGATGAGGTTATTATAAATTCTAGGGTTCTACAATATTTGGACTTTATTAAAATTAATTCGGTGCTGCTTGAATTAGCGTTTTATCAGGAATGATGTGTTTATTTTACTAAAATGAGCACTTTAAAATTTTTTTCTTTTTTAAAGCTTATTCTTAATTATTTCTGTTGGATTTTAGATTTTATTCTTTACCTAAATTAAAAATGAATGTTTCAGAAGAAATGTAGTACTTCCAAGATTTTTGAAATCATGTGTTGATCTTTATTTTTTAACATCTTTATTTTTAAGGAAATCAATCAGTGTTTGGAAGTAATTCTTTCCGTATCAGACGGAGACGGTATTTCAGTCATTATTACTACTCTTTTGCAACGGGCACATTCTCACAGTCATATTCCTTCATCAACCTTAATCCGTCTTTTTGCTAAAAATGCACAGGTGATATTTTTGGAATGGATCTAAATTTACAAAAGAATGATGAATTTGTTTAATTTTATTTCTTGTTTATCATATAGTTTTTAAACATTAACTTAAAATTTTCTAATAGTAATAGCTATTTCAAAAATTCAGAAAGTAAATCATGGATGACATATTAAGGCATTATTTTTAATTATCGGATAGAGAGATTTTATAGAATTCATACTTATTTGCAGTTCGATCTCACTAATTTTATGAACGAAATTTTTTCTGGCTCGTTGTTGCTTTATAATTCAACAGTAGATGATGTGGTAGAAAATGCAATCGAGACATTGATATACATTTGTCAGAGTTTGGATCGAGAGCAAATGTTATCTGTTTTGTCGATTTTAAAGCGAGCTCTTTTGTCATTACAAAAGACTGTTGGTACTTCTAGCATAGCAGGCTTTGCATGCAGTAAGGTATCATTGTTCCAGTTTCACTTTTATACTTGTTTATTTAATTCGCTTTAGTCATTGATTCACTTAGTTGTATTTTTTAGAGATTTTTTGAAGAGAAATATCAAAAGTAAATGAATGCGAGTTATTTCTATTATTTTATTTCACAACAAAAATTTTTTGGGGAAAAATTTAGGGGCTCTCTCCTTTGCTGACAATTATTCGAGAAGCGATTCTATCGGGTAGTGCGGAGCTGAAGGAGCAGGCTACTGAAACGCTTGGCACTGTTGTATTATTAAGTACCGCAGATGCTTTAGTGCCTCATGTCGTGAGTGTTACGGGTCCCTTAATACGTGTTCTCGGTGATCGTTACTCGCACACTCTCAAGACTTCTATACTTACAACACTTTGTCTGCTTATGGACAAGGTTTTTTTATTTTTTTTCAAGATAAATCAGAATAGCCAATTTTTATTTTATTTGTGCAACCAAGCAAAATTTTTGCTATATGCAGTATATTATGCAATCGGCAGTACTGCAGCAGAAAAGCTACATTGTAAATACCTCCTCACTACGACATTTATTGTTGATTTCATTTCTGATATTTATTACTGCAAAGTTTTTTTAATATTTTAGGTTGGCATGCAGTTGCGTCCCTTCCTACCGCAACTTCAGAGTACTTTTTTGAAAGCCTTACAAGATGCAACTGCTCGCAAAGTACGACTTTATGCGGGTGGTGCATTATCTCGTTTAATTAGCATTCATACAAAACCCGATTTGATTATATTGGAACT
This sequence comes from Mansonella ozzardi, assembly GCA_029876185.1. Classification (NCBI taxonomy): domain Eukaryota; kingdom Metazoa; phylum Nematoda; class Chromadorea; order Rhabditida; family Onchocercidae; genus Mansonella; species Mansonella ozzardi. The sequence goes on along the minus strand of JARVGP010000870.1, from coordinate 22,921 downwards.
CATCAAATATTTGAATGTCTCATTAGATTCTGCGATAATGTGAGGGTTATTATTTATCCATATATCATTTATATCATTATTTTTGAGTTTTGCTGCTTGGAAATTTATCTATTATATTGAATTATTTATAGCGAAACATTTTTGATTGCACTAAGAGCAATCTTAGTTCGCATTCAGTCAAAAGTTGTAACTGACAATGTTCTCCAAGAAGCCATCAAAGTAGCAAGAAAACATCAGGAAAACAATGAGTCAATAGCCGTAGTGCTGGCTGCCTCTGCACTTCTTGGTGAACTTGCCCTGAAAATGAACCAGTTGTCAAACATTGTGAGTTTAAGTACGTATTTCATCATTGTTTTTTTTATATAGCTTTGATTATTTATTCAGACAGGTTCCAGGATGTACGAGATGGTATAATCTAATGGCTGTTTCATTTTACAATTTCAGATGAAATTTCCCATCGTTATGCTACCACTGTAACCTTACAATATGCGTCTTGTTCTAATCCACATGAAGTACTAGAAGCGTATGGCATCGAAAATCTACGCCTTGTATTTATCAGTGCAATACAAAGTGACAAACCAGAAATTGCATCATCTGCAATTCGAGCTGCAACGTCCATACTTTTGTCGTAAGATCAATTTTTCAAACATAAAAGTAAAAGAACTTGGCCCTATCTTTATATTGCATATCTTTTCATTTCTAAATGTTTTGTTAATTTACATATTTCATTCTTAATAATGTTAGTTTCTCTGATTCTTTGATGAATGACTATTCCCTGCAGCTGCAAAATAAAAGAAAAAGCTTTATAATTTTCTTTATCTTAAAATGTTCCTCACATTTACTATAATGCTGATTGCACCTTAGCATCTTGTCATTCATCGCATGGGCTTCATAAAACTTGGGAGTTAATGTTTCTCCAGATATCCTTTGTTAATGTTTTGTAATTTTTATCTCAATTTTTAGTCAGGAATTAATGGATGTACCCCTACTGTCATCAGTTGTGCGGGCCATAAATCACCCTACCAATGAGGTGAAATGTGCAACAGCTTTAGGTATTCATCATATTGCGTCAAGAGAACTCTCCATAAATGAAATGAAGGTTATTATTTAATTGGTGCTCAATTTTAAGCAGTCTTCATTTTTCTTAATGTATATCTTTAAAACAAAACTTCTTGATTTAAATTTATTATTTTTAGATTATTGTTCCGATGATGTTAAATGGAATAAAAGAAAGAAACAGCGCAGTTCGTGCTGCATGTGAACAAGCGCTTATTGGATTGTTCAGACTGAGGAATGAGAATCCAAGATGTGATGATTACTTGTCTACAGTTGAAGTAAGTTAGATTTCTGGTCTGCTAATAGCTATTTAGGAAAAAAATGTAGAGCTAAGTGAGTTTTTCTGTAACATCTATTCAGTCTTTTTGAGGAATTTTTATCCATTTCTTCAGAGAACTAAAAGCGATGCTTTTTCAAACCGACTGCCGTTTTGTTAGGAATCTGTTTTTATTAAAATTGGGCAGTTGTTTGTCGTAACTCTTCGTTCGCTTTTTATTACTCAGCAATATTTTTTTTCAACTTTAAATATGTTAAAAATTTTTTCAGGGAGCAGCAAGAGATGTGTTTGCTGATGCTTATAAGATATTACAAAAAGTTCTGAAACAACCAGATCCAGGATTGGAACCGTTATCAGATTTTATAAATGTGCCATAATTAATAGCTTCGACTGTCACTTGTTTTTTTTTTTTCAGTCGACCATTTAATTTTTTAATTTTTACTAGTTGGCATTGTTATTTATTATTTTGTTAGCAAATAAGGAATTATAAAATATTGTTATCTATGTCCATAAAAGAAGCGTACACAAAGAAATTGCAAAATGCAAAAACGAAGAAAATTATGTTTCCAAAGATCGGTGTAACTCAGCGCAGTGTGACATCAAACTAGAAAAACTAAACGAAGTAAGGAGAGACTCTTTTGATGGTTATTATTCATTCAACAGTGTTATTGTAGTATTTTAGGAGTAAGTTTAAAATTTGCATCCTATATTTTCCCAGGATTTAATTTTGCAGATTTAATCCCTAATAATTCACTCTCACTTTCCAATCTTTCACTTTCTCACTTTCTCCAGCAAGTTGATGTACAGTAATGTACAATTTCTGTTTACGTTTGCTTATTCCCGCACAACTGAAACTGCTACATGATTTTCCTATAAAATTTTACAAAGTACTTTTATAATACCCTAATATTATTATTTAGAACATAAATCTGTCTTATACCATCTATAAACTGATAAAAATCTGAACTAAGTGATTACAAGGCAGAGAGAGTTGAGATCAAATTTTATAAAAAGTAAATTAGTTCCATTTTGTGAAAGTGCTTCAATATTTAACTTAGTTAGTGGTTGATTAAAGGGGCAAAAAACACTTACTTTATATTCAATTAACATGTGTATCTTACTAAAATTATTCTTTCCAACAATTGTCAGATAGATCAGCAAAATGCAATTATATCTTTGGCAGTCACTTTGTAAAATGACAGATTCAGAAAGACGATCAATGGATATTTGTTTTGCAATGGCATCAAGTGATACCTTAAATATCCAGAGACATTTACTCTTGCTGTTATTGTCTAATATTTGAATCAATGCTGCCAATAGTAAAATTTTGTAAAACAAAATGTTATCTTACAGTAGTCGTATGCTTTGAAATATCCATTACATTCTTGACAAATTCCTTTCGCAGAAAAAAAGTCGTGTTTGTATATATATATATATGTGCACGCGTATGGATATCTATAAGAGGATGGTTAAACTCATTATTCATTTAATATTGTTTATTTCATTTTGAAATTGGATGCCAGAAAAGTGCCAACATAAAAAGTTCCTGAAAGTTTAACTAATGAAAGATAAAAATGCTTTCAATTTAATGCTAAAAACTAAAAAAAAGAAAGCCACAAGTGTGCAGTATAGTGAAAAAAATTAAATAATATTTTGAATAGAAATGTATTAGTATAGATTTAACTGAGCTACAAAAAATATCGAAACAAATTAAAAGAAGGGAAACTATCGAAATTTGTGAGAGTGGCAAGATATGTTATGTTCAAAGGCTATCGCTACTGTAAGTAAAATTGTTGAGATGAAATAGACAGATGTTAAGTAGTCCTTAGCCAGGCAATGATAAAAAATGAAGAGTGATGAAAAATATCATTTTTTTTTTGAGAAAGCTATCAATTATTTCTGAGCTATTGTTTCTGAGCCTTTGAATTGAAGTCTTTTTTTTTAATTTTCAAAGTGCCAGAGATGCAAGACGAGAGTGTTCATAATTTTTTTTTATTTTTTTTCGAAACCCTAATAGTTTAGTTAGCTTCAAATTGGGACTTCATTGCTAATTAATCATAAGAAGACGGAAGCAGTATATTATAATTAGAAAGTCTGGAATTGAATTGAGAAAAAATTCGATTTGTTCAAAAAGTCGAAGTCAAAATTATTCGATTTGTTCAAAAAGTCGAAGTCAAAATCCAGTTATTGTAGAAGTAGTAGTTCTAAATGGCAATTATTTATCATTCTCTAATTTAGTCCTTTTAATTAAAAATCGAGAATTTCTTTATTTGATAACAAGTCAGTTAATTCTAATTCCAAGATATGGCAGGAAGTTTGTTCACTATCATTGAAAAATACCAATCTTCTCTTTCATTTCAATGAACGAATTTATTAAACTCATTAAATTATTTGCGAAATAAGAATTCTCCAATGACTGAGAGATGAATTGAATTGTTTTGTTTTTCTCCATATATTGTCACTTCAGTGCAATTACCCCGTCTAATTTCATTCGTTGACATTTTAACCATTCTTTCTCCTTTCAAAACAATAAACAATTTGAAAGTGCTATCTTTCAGTGTCATCAAGTAATAATACAAGATATTTTATAGACTAAAAATAAAGCCCGTCTAAATCCAACATATTTCAATTTCTCAAATTCTCGTTAATTCTGGATAAAATAAATCTCATTCGGAGTGCATGTAATTTTAAAGATCAATTGCGTTAATTGCAATACAAATTTCCTATAAAACATCGTGCCAAGATTTTCAAATATATTCTTGATAGAAAAACTCTTGGCTTCTGAAGGAAATATCACTCGAAGCTAATCAAATATTTTCTAATTTTTCAGATCAGATTGAATCTTTCCCAAATAAAAGTTATTCCCTAGAAATTTTGATCAAATAAATCAGAAATTAATTTCAAATGAGTGAAGTTAAATACTCAAATAAAAAGCCAAAGTTTGCTCCACGTACACTTTTCGCTTAATTATTCTATTACATAGTGTCATTTAATAGCTTCGTATACATCCTAAATTCCATGCTTTTACAAGCCTGAAATACATCTTATATGCTTAACAACTCATTGTCATCTCAATTTGCAAAATACAAATGCTTTTAATCCATTAAAATGATCATTAAATGACGTCATGCATTCAATAGAGACTGGATAATTGACCCTGTGGCCTAATGGACAAGGCATCTGACTTCTAATCAGGGGATTGCAGGTTCGAGTCCTGCCAGGGTCGTCTCTATCACAAATAATTTTGGATTAATTCGGTAGCAGTAATAAAAATGAGGTTTTCGCTGTTGCTGGAATTTTGAAGGATAATAGTGCTCATTTTACAAGAAAAAAAAATGTTTAACACTTTTCTAAAGCGATTCGCATTTAAAGCACTTTTTCACAATCTTAAAATGTCCACTTTGCAGAGATTATTCTGCTCGAAGTATTGCAAAGGAATTATTTATTACATTTCGGTTTGTGATGAGATTGGTCAAAGAAAAAGATGTTAATTCACAACCACAAGCTTTAAGAAATCAGTTTTCTTAACCCCATTACCGCATTTCTGTCACCCTTTGACCTCCTTCTTGTTTCATTCTGCTCTCCTTTTCTTCCATTCCTGCACCTCCTGTAAATCTTAATCGAGATGAATAATTGTCACTTCACTTTCGTCCCTTCTCATATTTTCATTGTTTTATCTTTCATCTGATCATTGCACATTTCTTCACCAAACAACTTGTTTAATTTTTACCAATTTTTCGGCATCCTCTCTTTTTTTCATTTTCTCTATTGGCAAGCGTTTATGTTAATATCATCTAGCATAGTAACGCTTATGCTTTCCACGTTTTTCGCCATTTCCATTCTTTTTCACGTTTTGAGGTCTCATGTATGATCGGTGCGATTGAAGTCCCAAATATTTAAAAACATTCTTCGTTTACAAAAAAGTGACAAAAAGCGCTAGATGGCGCATTTTTTTACTAATGCAGCAATAATTTTTACTAGATTTTTATGTTGCAGAATGTTCGCTACCATTTTTTTCCACTAAAATATGCGCAAGGAATCGTTGTCACAGCAGTTTGTCATCCCCATTGCTTCCATTTTTTAATACTCATTATTTTTTAGAACTTTCATATTTATTAGTTTCCCGAAGACTCTGAATTTGAAGTAAATTTAAGTATAAAGAATAAACTATCTTAGTGACAATATTAAATATTCATTGCATATACGCTAGTACTGTCCTGCATTGCTGGATAACCTCAAATATTTTCAGCATTACTCGTTTCCGTTGTGGTAATATATGTTTACTTTATTCGTAATTGCTACATTATCCGTGGCCGTTATTGTAGATAGCATAATATTGTATTATCCTGTTTATCCAAATAATGTTGTACCCAAGTATCTACAAAATTTCAAAAGGAACGCGGCACCCAGGTTTATATTGCACTTGTACTCTGTGTCATTTTACTTAGGAAACAAGAAAAAATTTTTTTAAACTTAAGATTGTTGACATTATTGAAAACATTCGAACTAGATATCTTCATTCTTTTTGCAGTAATGAAAGAATCGTAAATCTTTATGTTTTCCAGAGGTCTTGTCAAAGATCCGAAAATACCATCTTCCGGTATAGTTTTTCTCAAAAAAAATTTACCAGAAAGCCTTCTTTCGCAAGGTATGTAGACAGAGAATTCTTTGTGTCTTTTTTTTTTTTTTCAGTTATTTCATCAATTATAAACAATTTGATGGTATTATTTGCTAAAACAGATTCATTTTATAACTTTACTGACAATTTACGAATCGTTTTTGGTTTGAAACAATCTTTAATTTTTATCTATGAGCTTCCACTTCCATTCATTTGTTCTTAACACTGAACTCGGGATTCTTAAGACTATGAGTTTCAAACAAAGAGTTTTTCAATTTAACAAGTTACTTTTTTTGGATGTTAAAAGTGCAGGTTATTGTATTGAATCCAAAAATTGCTACAAACTTTTGCTACATGCTCTCGCTCTGATTTTTTGGATTTAAATAGTGTCATTCCTAATTTTCTTTCAAAATACAAAGGCGGAATAGAGGAAATCAAATGACTTGCAAATGCTTGAAATTCTCATCAGCCATTGAACTAAATTCACATTCACGAGTTGGTCATGAAATATATAGGATTTCAATATGGAAATATTTTGCAGCTCAATCAGATCTGAACGAGATTAGCAATCGACAGAAACTTCATTCACATCGAAATAATACTTTGCAGCAAGAAGTAGAAACAGTTAATAAATCCATTGTTTCTTCAAACAACAACGTAAGCGACCGTTTCTCGTTAAGACCTATTTGGAGCATTTTCTTAAAACGACATTAAATTGCATTTAACTTAACTTAAATTTAAACTAGGTTCAGAAATCAAAACTAATTAAAATTTTGGATTAATCAATTCCATTTGTACGACAAACATCAATATATATTGTGAATCAAATCTAATCACTCTTTTTTCACATTTGGCGTCGGAATGGAGAGAAAAAAATAATCATGTCAAATCATTTTCGGTAATTGCAATAACATCCGGTAATGATCTGAAATGAAAACTTCCTCATCACTTCTTCTGTTGTCATTTGGTTGAAATACTAACATATGTAATAGGCAATCCATCAAGCGATACATAAACAATAACGTTCAAATTAACTAATGCTCCTTAAAATGAATTTGTCTTATTCAGTAATGTCATGCCATATTACACTAGTGCATCACACAGTTAAGCAAATTAAATACGTATGGTGCGTTATTGACGACAATTCGGTGATTATGTCATTCCGGAAAATGTCTTTTCTCTGAATGTATCAGGACTACTTTTACTTTTAGCATAAGTTCAAAATAGCAAACCTTCAGTACAGATGACCTATTACATATTCCATATACTTATAAATCAAACAAAAAAAAACGATTTTGAATTATAGTTTGAAAAAATTAATGAAAGACAAATTGAAGAAAGGTTTCCTATAGCATAACAGGAATATGCGCAGAATGGGCGAAAGGAAGAAGTCCCCGGACAGGTGAACTTGAATAATATTACAATTCACTTTAGCAATCGAACAGCACCCGATATTACGCTATTTTCGATCCCAAAACGAAACAATTCGTGACACGTAATGAGCCACAATCATCAGGACAGATTAAAAACGATATTGGTTCGATATTTTTGTGCCCCAACTTTCTTTTACTAAAACTCGATGCTATTTGTTATTAATTCTGTCTTCATGAATAACGTAAAATTTGAATCTTATTTTGTTCCAAAGGAAATTCCAACAATTCGTGACCAAGGAGTCTATTAGATTGTTTGCATTAATATGATCACAAAGCTGTGTGACAATTTATTCTTTTCCTGATGATAAGAAAGAGATGTTTATCATTTTGAATGTGATTTTGATTTTAGATGAAACAGCACTGATATCAAAGTCATATTACGACGGAACTGCGCAACTGATCTCACCTAAAGACAGCAGGACAGCTGCATTGTCTAACCAGGAACTAGGAATCAAGTCACTGTTTCCGCTTGAGTCTCGTCAAGAGCTAGAGCCTTTCGTTTCGAGAATATCCGAAAATACTAAGATTTCAAGTCGGTTCAGATCAGGAACCAAAATATATATAATCGATAGTGACGCAATTGTCAAGCCACTGAAACTTTTCGCTCCGTTGCATTAGCATATTAAAATCATGCTGCAAAAGCCGTTTGCAGTTAAGCCTTAGCAGTTAACAATCAACTTCAGCAGAAATTTTCATCTTAGATATTAAAATTCAATTACGTGAAATTTCATATTTTAGTTATTGCTAAAAAAACTTTGCTCTTTTCTGATCAGATAATGCTGCAATATCATTCTTTCTACGCCGAAATATTTCATTTAGAAAAGCAAAAATTAATGGAAATGTTTTTTTCTTTCCATAAACTAATTGCTTCAAAGCTTTTATGTTACCTCTCATTTGAAATTAATTACCTTGACGATTATAATCTCGTTTTTTCTCCGAAGTTCTTTATGAGGATTTCCTTCCAGAATTGTAAACATTGTTAAATTCAATAATTATGAATAATTGAAATATATGTTTAGTTGGATGCGCTAATAAAATTGTATTATTAATTGATCAATCATTCTTTTTTACTACCGAATGCTTGGATAACAATCAAGTACTATTCAAATAAAATGAACATTCAAACAGATGGCACTCCATTTCATGTTATTGTCATTGGTACTGCGGGCAAACGTCGTTGTGCATAAAAATAATAACAGACGATTGATAAGATAGGCATTATTATGCTGAATTCCAAGGCATCAAAATGTTTTTAAGTTTTCATGATAAAAAAGTAAACATCCAGGAGATTGCATCTGAGAGAAACATGAAAGTCAACTTAATTAGCTTGAATGTTTTTTTAGGAAAATTGTTATTCATATGAATGAACAATGTTAATTTGCCCAATGGGGATCTCGGAGAAGATTGTAAGCAATTTCTTGCTTGCAGCAAATTCCTCCTCAAATCCACTGTTACCAACCTGTTAAGAAAGAAGTTAAATCACTCCCTGTACTTGTGTTTTCCAAAAAATTTAACTTTTCCCAAGATTTTTGTTCTCGAAAAATTGATAGCATCATCTTGGATAATGGCATGCATCACTTTGGATTGTATTCCACTGTCTCTTGTCTATTGTGAATTCGTCGAGAATTTCATTAAATTTCTGTAATTCACATTAGTAGCTTTTTGATATAAATGTCGCTGTTCTCATGTCAGTATGCTCATCCATTAACTGTTTCACTTTATTCCAAAATAGAATAGTATGTTTTTAGCACTAAATAAAAACAACCTAAGAGAAAGATAATTTTTACTCCAAACTAGGTAGATGGAACTCGATTAATTCTGTAATGCCAACCATACAAGAGAACGATACTCTTACTAAAACTTACGGCCAGACGATTTCGCTTTATTATCCAAACTTGCTAGGTTTTGTCAGATTATCAATTCTGTATCGATTGACTTGTTTCTAATCGTTATTAGCATTACGGTAACAAATAAAGAGTGAAGAATGGGTACAGTTCATCGCACACTGTATCTCAAAAAATCCACTGTGTAGGCTCAGGGATTCATTCAACGTAGATGAAATCTTTCAAATCTTCATTCGCGAAGCCAGGCTACGCAGACTGTCCATATGTAAGAGTTCACATCATGTACATATTCATTTATCAACAAATCTCCAGTTTCCACATTAGCTCTCCAAAGCTGCTTTTTCACATTCAGATTCTTTTAGTTTTTCACAATCAGATCCATTTTCCTTTCACTCGATACAATTACGTGTGCGTTAAACAACAATTACACAAATTTATTTAATGTTTATTTCAACAATGTTGAACTGCACTGAAGCAACATTCACATCTATAATTCCATACAAAATTCATCTTCACTCAAAAGCCAATCAACTGCATAAACAGCTATTACAATCTAATCTCGATAAAAGCTAATTTTACACTGCTTGTAGTTTAAAAAATGGCTCAGAAGATAAACTGCTTATACAAGTACAACAAATTTAACAACAAAAAACGTCAATTGCAAAAGTTAAAACCAAGTTTTATGATTGTTTTTTAAGAAATTTGGTCTCAATCAAAATATACTGATCTGTTAATCCACGTAGGATCTTAATATAAGGATTTTGCACCATCTCAAAGAAATTAACCTGACAAAAATCTTATCTACCATCTACTGATAACTGTCGTCTTTTTCTCCTTAAACGCTCTGTTTTGCGCTGCTTATAATCTTCAACATTATTAAATCCAATTTTTTTTTCCAGCGGTAATGAGGTTTCTTCAATTGCACCCAAGCAATTTATAACACATTCATCAATATCACTAACTGATTCGAGGCAGCTCTCATCCACTCTCCCGAAGAAAACTGCTGACCTTAATTAGAAAAAACAAGTATATTTTTCAAAAAATAAATAAATAAAGCTGGAAAGATGCAAATGAACCGAAAGTTATCCATTATGGAAGACAACCTTGTAAGAGCAAAGACGAAAATTCCATTTTCTTCTATAGCGATATCGATAATAAAGTCCGAACAAACCAAATTTTTGATTTTGAAATCATTTTTTTCTTGCATGAAGGTAATAATCTGCGCTGTTTTACAACATTCGAAAACTACTGCCAACCTTATGTCCTATAATTAATTATGGTACTTATTGAATGTCAATATAGTGCTTATTTGGATGTCAATATGTATCAACACAGTAATTTCGAATGAAACACTCATTCGGTATACAAGACTGAAGCTAAATATATTAATGTCTCGCTAAATGCTTTTTGGAAAGCAAAGAAGTTCGAAAAAGTCATCTCCAAAAATTTTTTATGAAGTTTGTCATTTCCTAAAAGAGTTTTCAAAATGGAAATCTGATCGAATAACCCTGTAGAAGTAGAAAATGAAATCTTCATTCAGTACATAAGACTGAAGCTAGATAAGTTAATATCTTGCTAAATACCTACTGGAAAACAAAAGAGTTCAGAAAAGTTTTTATTTCCAGAAATTTTTAATGCAGTCCACCATTTCCTGAAAAGATAATATTATGTTAAATCCAACTTAAGGTGAAGAAACCTTCGATGAGGAATTCGGAAACATTCTACAACGACGAATTGCCTTTCTCTGGAGACAATCGCACTGAGCAATTTGTTTTCCATCTTCCATATCCCAAACCCGTAGAGTACCATCACCACCTACAAATTTTTTAGCGAATAAACATTTAAATTGGTGAAGAACTTCCACAGGAAAAGTAAAGTTTCAAATAAATTATTTTTAACTTCATGATATCAATACAAAACGATACCTGAAGAGAAAAGAAATCTGTCCTTTGACTGAACGAAATTTACGTAAGACCTATGACCCAAACAGAATCGATGTATGACGTAACAATCAGGATAATAAGAAATACGAATTTTTTCATCACGATCAGCACTTGTTAAGAATCGTCGATCACATGATATATCAATATCCAGCACTATCGACACATGACCCAATAAAAGTTCGCCTTCACAACTTTCCTCATCTTAAAACTAAGCGAAGCAATCACGAAAGAAGACATAACAATGAAGCGTTGTGGAATAATTGTATCTATGCGAAAATTTAACTACCATCAGTGAGTTCATCGCTTCTGCTCTTCTCTGAATTTTTTATGTCCAGGCTGTACCTGCGGACATTACCTGCTCGATCGGATAAAATCACAAAATTTCCAAAAATATCAAAAATCACAGATGTTGGTGTTTTTGGTAGCTGCAATGCTGGACGTACTTCTGTCCAATCTTTTAAAATATTGTACAAAAAACATTCTTTTGATGTAGTAGCAACTGCGAACAATGTGCCATCCACACTTATTGAACTTGCCAGAATCTGAAAATAGTTTAAATATTACGATTATGCCAGTTTTTTAAAATGTTTTCTCTTAGCTTGCATATATTCTAGTTTTGCTAAGTTTTCATTCGTCATAACTTCTCAAACTACTTCATATGAATATATTTGTTTCAAATAACGAATTTAGAAATTCAAGCAGGACATCTTATCTAAATACAAGTCTGATGAATGCTCATGTTTCTCCTCAATTTCCCCTCATTCATTTTCCCTCTCATTTGATTAACAATTCAAAAAATGGAATCAAATGATAAAAATATGAAATTCCTGAAAGTTGTGCAAATATCATCAAAATACATGTATGGCGCTAAATATCTGAGAATAACAAGAGGTGAAAAAAACTAGTCATGTTTTGTCATTATTTAATTTAGTGCTAGCGAATCTTTGATAATTAAAAAGACAAATGGATAAGCAACCTGATTCTTCTCCTTTTCCTTTTGAATTGTAGCATCCTTGAATGGTACTAAAATATCATTGTAAAGTTTCAGCTTCAACGAATTGCTATCAATTGTGAAAATAAATTCGAAAATATGCTTTCCAGCAGCAATGTATAATCTGTTACTGTGACAGTAAACTTGAGCCATTTGTTATTGTTGTAAGTTTACTCTTAAATGCTCAAAGAAAAGTTTTAAAAAAAATGGCAGTTTTTGTTTATAAAATAACATTTAGTATAAATAGCGAATAGTATGAATACTCAAACAAAATAAAAAGTTTTGCAGGACAATGCCTAAAAACAACAAACATTACTTTTAACCACTTTGCTTCATCTTAAGACGAACTTAGCTGGAATGTTAATAGCTTATTAGCTACTTGACCTCTAACCTACCATCGTTAAGTTTTGAATCTTTGTTTCTCTTCTACAAACTTTTCAAAGAAAAAAAATTTTGAAAAAATATAACTTCAAAAAATATAAAAATATAACTGATACATACAGTCATAGAGTAGTTATAGAGATGAGAAAAGATTATCTACGACATGATGAAATGATAACGCTCTCACAGAGCCATAGAGAAAGAGAGAAGAATTTAGAGATAATTGCAAAGAAGATAGCAGAGATTGTTTGAATAGAAGACTGATAGGTCATTCCGTAAGTATCGGTGTCCGGTATATTGGTGGTCATCTTAGCCATATTAAATGAGGTCATCTACCCTCAGGCTCTGTACAAAAATTACTCAAACAATTCCTAAAGTAAATAGGAGTACTCTGCTTCGAATATGTGGCTCTATTGTGATGGCAGAAATAGCACTTGCTATGTACATTGAGTAAGTTCATTTTTGATTTTGAAATTTAAATGAAAGAATTAATTTATAAATTTTTTTACAAATAACAGTTATCTTTTGTAATGACAATTGCAAAGAATTTACTCCTAAAAGTTACTTTTTCAAGTAAAATCTTTAAATATCTTTGCTTAAAACTTCACAGAGATTTTTTGATTGTAAAAAAATCAGTTGTTGATATCAGTTCAATAAATACAAACAATTTAGAGAATTTGCTCTACCAACTCCAGATATGGTATACGATTTTCATATGAAATTTTCTCGAGATTTTGCTGATTTCGCGAGAGGCAATAAATACAGCGCTGGAGCTTTTCGTCGTATTGATTGGCAAGCAAAGGAGCAAAAAAAAAATTAAAATTTACATTGTTTAGACAATTGCTATTAATTCTACATTGATTATTTATAAAACATTAGAGTTGAAGTGAAAAAAAAAAATAAAAAACATTATTATATGATAGAAATGCAATGTATGGTATAAATATAATGTTGTATATTATAACATTTGTCTAACATGGAAGTATATAATTAATGAATATACTTTTGTATATAATTAATGAAAAAAGGACACTTTCTCATTATAGTAAAAAATATTTAAGAACAAATAATGAAGTTTGAAGTACTACCAAGTCTTATCTCATATCTATGTCTATGATATATGTATCAGAGTATCGAGTTATTTATCCACAGTAATAAGTAGACTATTTGGAATCAAATCAAATAAAGTCAATGAGTATAATAACAGGAAAAAAACTGGTTATTTAATTCCATTTTAATATATAGTATCAGAAATGTTGAAAAACTGTTATATATACATCATGACTTGATTTCACGAAAGAACATTTGGAAGATTTAAATAAATTCATTGAGCTTACGCAGTGAATTTTTCAAAAGAAGTGTGCATGGAACTATCATCACCCTTTACTTCAGAGGTTTATCCATCAGGACCCATCAGGTTTGGATGATGACAACGAAATTCTCGGGCCGTGAGTGAGTTTTGGTTGGAGTGTCCTTTTCTTAAAAGGATGGTATTGCAGGACTAATTTGAGCTCCATCTACAGATTTGGAGTAGTTGCCCTCTCCTAGGATAATTTCCCGAGAGTAACGGGTCCATCCTGCTCGTGGAAATACTTTACTTGGTTCCTTGATTGGGACATATCTGGCCTGCGAGATTCTGTTGGGGGATGCGCCACCATCAGTATAGCTCACAACTTCATGTGGTGGAAAAAAACAAATAAATGAAGAAATCGATCGTTTGCTATTGACTGTGAAGTATATATATATATATAAATAATTATAATGCATCATCATTAAAAAGTAAGGAGAAATTTTTGAGGAAAATACTTGTATGGATGTGAGGGAGATTGTAGATTGGCATAGATATATATATATATAAACATCTGCCTTATTTCACATAGCAAAGTGTTGTTTTTCGAAAAATATCATTTGATGTTTGAAATTTGCTGGAAATTTGACATTTCTTAACTTTTCAATTCTTCAAAAATAAACTTTTTTTTTTAATACATGGAAAAACAAATCTATGTGTAACGTATTGAAACTGATAGTAATCTTGCTTGTCAAAATTCATTTTTCATGACAGGGACTGAGAATAAAAAGTTGGGAAAAGAAATTGATAGTTATAGCATGAAAAAAAAAAAAAGAATTTTTTTCCCGATTTCTTTTGGAATTTCAACAAGTTTTCATGAATTTTTAATTCTTTTATTGAAGTTTACTTCTGCTACTTTTCATTTTTAGTCATTCAATATTTCTTATTGGTATGTAGTGCTTTTTGTCTTTACAAAAAGTTATGTTATTTTTTTTTGTTTTTTAAATTTCATTGGGATTTTCTTTATTTTTCTTTTTGCAATAATTTTTTGTTATTTTCAATTTTTTTATTTATGTAATTGTAACCATATATGATTGTTACTTTGGTTCAATTGAGTTTTTTTAATTGATTGCTATTGCTTAGATCTCTCTATCCTATCTAGGATATTCCTCATTGTCTTGGCCCAACTATAGTTTACTCATTTTTCCCTGTCCATAGCTAAGTATGCCCAAAATTGAAGATAGTTTTGAATAAATTTGAATAAACATGAAGTAAATAGTCTTTATAATGTTCGATTAGCAGGAAGTTTGATGCTTCTTAATTTTTCAACAAATTTTTTAATTATGGCTTCTGTTTTGTCTTTTCATTTATTTGAAGTATGAAGAATGTGAGAGATTACAATTTTCATTATGCCCAAGTGGAGTGAAATGTGACAAAGGTAATCCTGTTTCCTGGAATTCGGCAACTCAGACAGGTTGTTGTTGGCTAAAATAGGATGAGATCAGATTACTGTATTGTCGGATTGATCAGTTCGCTGAGAAATGCTTTAGAGTTTTGCGATGCTTCAAAATTTCAAGAATTGAAGTTATTTGTCTTTGCTCATTTAGAGTTTGACAAATCCACTTCACATTTCAATTTTGAAACTACTAGACAGATGTACAAATATTACATCATTTTCAGTACATTAATGCAAAATGATGCAGGTGTCTCCTATTTAAAGAAATGAATAATTATTTTTGATTTAGTGTAAAATATATTTGTTTACAATTGTTAAATAGTTTCGCTGATTTTTAGTGTAATTATTTATTGTATTTATGCAAATTATCAGCACTGATTGTCGTTATTTGTCAATGCAAAGCTATAAATTAATTATATGAGACATGAATTTTAGGTTTTTTCTGTGCGCTGCGTGGTAAGATAGTGTAGACTAATAGAATGGTACCTCCGGGACAGTCAAGCAGTCAACCATTACCTTCCAAGGAGCTTACTCTTTTTCGTAAAGTTGTTGTACGTTTCCTTTAATTTCCATATTTTTTGAAGCATAACAATTTAATTTAAAAAAGGAAAAGATTAGTTTGCTTATAAGGAAATAAAAAGGAGAACAAAATGAAAATGAATGAGAAAAAGATTGTGAAAGTAAAAATGAAGAAAATAAAGAAAGTGAAGCGGAAAAACAAGAGAGAATAGGAAATTGAGAGACGAAATGGAGTTTTTTCAAACACTGACTATAAACTTGTTAAGTGGAACTTTTGGCTTTAAATCTGAAGATAGATAATTGTTGACAGTGAAAATTTCTCATATTATGGCTATTACAGAAGCATTACGAACATAAACAGTACAAAAATGGCCTTCGTTGTGCCAAAATGATTCTATCTAATCCACAGTTCAATGAACATGGAGGTTAGACTGTTTCTATTTAAATAACGTCTTTAATAGTTTTATAGTGTTAAGTTCAGAAAGACAAAAGCTTATAGAAATGCAAACTAATTTGTTTTAGAAACTCTGGCAATGAAGGGTTTGATTTTGAATTGCATGGGGAAGCATGAAGAGGCACAGGAATGCGTCAAACGAGGCTTAAAGGTTATTCATACTATTCAATAAAGATGCAATGAATTTTTTATTTTATAAAGAAATGCATTGGAGATTTTAATGTTTGTTGGTAATTAAGTATTCATTGTAGGCTGACCTTCGATCGCATGTTTGTTGGCATGTCTTTGGCTTAGTACAACGCAGCGAGAAGAAATACGATGAAGCGATGAAGGCGTATAAGCAGGCTTTACGTTTAGATCGCGATAATATGCAAATACTCAGGGATTTATCATTACTTCAAATTCAAATGCGAGATTTAGACGGGTACCGGGTAAGTCTTCTCATGTTTAATCACGAAAAAAAGTATAGTCACTTATCAACATTTCTTTCGAAATATTAGCTACATTCTTATGTTCTCTACAGAGAGATATTTTGTTCGGTTGGATTTAAAGTTATCGCTATCTTTAGTTCGTTTTGTATTTGATTTAGGTTGGGCGTAAAACGGAAATCGCACAGATAAACAGTGACAAATTGTTTCGCTGGACCATAATATCCAACATATATAAATAAATGAATAGATAGATATATATGGTCGGAATTACCAATATGAAATCTACATTGATTCGACATAATCCGTAAAATTTTTTCCAGGATTCACGTTACCGATTACTTATGCTGCGCCCTCAGCAACGAATTGCGTGGATTGGTTATGCTACAGCATACCATCTTCTCAAAGACTACGATATGGCTCTAAAAATCGTCAGCGAGTTTTGCAACAGCAGTAGGGTTGAGGTTTTTACTTTACATGGATTTATAATTGATTTAATCAAGTTATATTATCTCAGAGTTTTACTTCCAGTTTTATTCAGCTCGTTAGAGCTGTATTTCATCATTTGTTGCTTAGCATTGACAATTTATATGCACAAAATAAATGAATTCCAGTCATTGCTCAAAAGATGTAGTAAGAGGAGTTTCTAAGAGAACTACATTTTTATTTACTTTGCATAACGCTCAGAGCAATGCTTATTACACAAACAAGACTGTTATTCATGTTTGTTTTTAATATTTTTTTGTTGTTCCAAAATACATCATATACTTTCAGTATTTTTATTACGTTCAATATTTTTTTTATGAACCATTTTTTCAGTTGCCGGAATACGATTTCGAGCAAAGTGAACTAATTTTGTACCAGAACATGATTCTTCGTGAATCTGGTCAGTTAGAATTAGCACTGAACAAGCTGGAGGAAAATGCATCACAAATTGTTGATCGTGTTGCTTATATGGAAACCCGCGGTAAGTTGATTCGGATATTAGCTGAAAAACTGGAGTTAAAGCTGGAATTTACATGCTATGAATGCATTATTTATTGTTTGGATCATTTAGCTGATCTTCTTATGGCTTTGAATGATAATGCGAAGGCGGAAATGACTTATTGGAAATTGATTGAAAGGAATCCGGAGAATATTGTATATTATCATCAAATCGAGAAATGCAGAGGCTTAGGTATCAGTTGCTTTTCTTATGATTAATATCGTTTCGCTGTAGATAAATTTTTGAATATGCATGCATAACGTATGAATTCTGCAGCAGAAAGTGATATCGAAGGGCGCTATGAAGTTTATAAAAAAGCTGTTTCAATGAATTCTCATGCAGCCACTCCGAAAAGAGTTCCTCTTTATTTCCTCCGCGGTACTTTTCTTTGCATTATGTTCTGTAATTGAAGATTTTTTGAATCATATTTCAAATTTCTTGATTTTGTGGTATTCGGTTTTAATTACTTATTTCAGGTGCCCAGTTTGAAAGCCTGTTATTGAATTATTTGATAGCCGGTCTCCGAAAAGGCGTGCCTTCACTCTTCAAATATCTTATTCCGCTATACATAGACACCGAAAAGGTTGAATATAAAAATTTCTCTCGGTTATTCTTCTCTTGTGTCTATTGTATCTCCATACTGTTCTAAGCGAAACAGCAAATAAATGATAGCTTCCAGTTAACAATTTGATTTGTTCGAGATATATCTGGTATAGAAGTCTTTGAGCTCGAATATTCCCAGAAGTACAAATTTTTTTTTTTTTGGATGATTGGAGGCGAGATTTATTTAGGATCGTATTAACTGGATTTCACTAATTTTATTTAAAATATGTTTGAGAACTGTGAATATAGCGTCCCGTGTCGAAAACATCTGCATTTGTTCCTTGTACTTTATTAAAAGTGGTGGGAATTTTTGATCCTCTATGTTTCTAGATTCAATTTTTGGAACGCACACTTATCGAATTCGTTAAGCGGTTAGAAGAAAACGGGTATAAAAAAGGATCTTTGGACGGTTAGTTTTATTTTTGGAGTTATAAATACTCTTGAATATCAAATTTTATTATCAAAATCAAATAATTTAAAAATTTTATAGATAATCCTCTTCCGGAATCACCAACCACGGTATTGTGGTTGTATTATTTGTTAGCTCAACATTATGACAAATTAGGATCAGTTCAACAAGCGCTTGTATATATTGATAAAGCAATACAGCATACACCAACATTGATCGAACTTTACATGATAAAAGCAAAAATCCATAAGGTTATTATTTTTGTAATCATTTGGAACATCTGGAATAATCATCCTGGAATAAAGGACTGCACTGTTCATGGTCTGATATGGTTTTCTAATTTTTATTCTGTCCATTTTAATTAATTTTATGATTGTTATGACGAATGGAATAGCGTTCATCGTATTTTTACTGCAGCACGCAGGTGATGCGCATGAAGGTGCAAGCTTAATGGAGCAAGCACAGTCTTTGGATACGGCAGACCGGTATGTGAATAGTAAATGCGCAAAGTACATGCTTCGTGCTGGGCTCATTAAGGAAGCAGAAAATATGTGCTCGAAGTTTACAAGAGAAGGTGTTAATGCATCAGCAAATCTGAATGAAATGCAATGCATGTGGTATGAAATTGAATGCGCTAAAGCACATCAACGATTGGCAAATTATGGTGAGGCATTGAAAAAGTGCCACGAGGTTGAAAGGGTTTGTTTCTTACCATTATTAGTTTTTATCTTTACGTCTAATTGAAATTTTTGGTTCTAGAGTAAAATTTGATACTTATCTCAGTGATTGAAATGGTTCAGAGAATAAGAATGGTCTCGATGTTGATGAAGACTGTTATAGATCATTTTGGGCTCATTCAATATCCACTTATTCTTTCTTGTTTTGCTATTCGTTGATTAGTTACTCCTGGACTCTTCACAGTTTCCTTTTATAGTGTTTCTATAAAACATTTTCATCAGTTATAGCATTTCGTGGGGATTATTGAAGATCAGTTTGATTTCCACACTTACTGCATTCGAAAAATGACACTTTGTTCATACATTGGATTACTGAGACTAGAAGATGTGCTCCGACGACACAAATTTTATTACGAAGCAGCCAAAATAGCGATCACTGTATGTTTTTTCTGAGCTATTATAGCCATTCCGTTCTTCTTGCTCAAGATTAACAAAGAATTTTCAGATATACCTTCGAATGTATGATCATCCTAATGATTTCACTCCTGACAAACGCAATGGTGAAATTAATTTATCAGCCTCAGAGCTAAAAAAGCTAAAAAAGAAACAAAAGAAGGAAAAAGCCAAGGTGGCACTTGAGACCGCTACCAAACAAAAACAAATAAATGCGAAAAAGGTATGAGATTTTCCAATAACAGAAATTTACAATTCAAGATTTCAGTGACTGACTGTTGTTTATTTTTTTAAATTGTAGTTGCTTGATAAATTATTATATGAGAAGTGTTGCGTTAATTTAATATACCTTATTCCTTTATTACTTATTCATTCCTTTTGTCGTGAACTTCTTATGAGAGAGGTCAATTGTTAGGCAATATTATCCAAGTTCTTTTTTTGGAATGAATCGTCTTTCGAACTTAAAATTAAAATACTAAGGTCACTTCAGGGTGATACTGAGGTAGATGGTTTCGTACCGGAACCTCTTGATGCAGAGAAACTTCTAAAAGTAGATGATCCTTTGGAGGAGGCGAGTAAGTTTGTGCAGCCACTTCTGCAGTTGAATAGCGAGCAATTTGGATCATATATTCTTGGTTTCGAAGTTTACTACAGGAAGAAGAAAGTATACTGTTTTATAATAACTTCCGAATATTTTTATAAAAAAGTTTTATTATCTATGCTATGTATAATCTTTTAATTAATTTTTTACGCTATCTTCATCACGTAATAGTTCTAGTGATACTAATGTTGTAAACCATAATTCATTATCCGTAGTTTTCAGTGCAGAATTTGTTTCACACTTCGTCTTTTTACAATACTCGCAAATTTTTGTTTTGATAATACTTTTATAAAGTTTTTATATATTTTTTATAACAAATAATACTTTTAGTTAGAACAAATTGTTTAGAAAATTCATATTAACATGTGCTAGTAGTAATGTATATATATTGTCAATTTTGCTTATCTTTTTAGGTACTTCTCATGTTACAATGTTTAAACAAAGCAACTAAATTGGAACCGAACAGTCCAGATCTCCACGTTGCAGCTGTAAAATATTTGCATTATTGTGAGTTATTTCTCCTTATTTTATTTATAGGCTGACCTTTATATGCTTGATTTTTCCCAAAAAATTTATGTTAACATATGCTGTTGCCGTAGTGTAAATTGTTGGTAGTTTTGCTTATTTTTTAAGAATAAATCAAGATATACTAACGGAACGGATATGCTTTGATGAAGAATGTAAAATCTCTACTTTCATTTTTTATATTCATCAGATCAAATATCTAATTGGAAGACTCAGCATTAAAAGATTAGAGCAGTGATTAGGGAATGAATAAAAAAACTATGTTCTGCTGAAAAATTGCCATTATTACAATGTAAAAGTTGTAAACTTGATGCGTAATCCGCACATATGTTTTTTACTTTCTGTTAATACAGATGGGAAGGCTCAGTTGGAAGGGACAGTCAAGAAGCTAGCTGCTGAACTAACCGACATATTATTCCCGAACACAAAGTCAGCTTTTGAATTCAATGATTCCTTCAAAAGGGTCAATATTAGTTCGTTCCCCCATCGACTTGCTGGTATTTATTACTACTTTTTCAACTCAAATTTCTCATTAACTTACGTACATACCGATTTGCGCATTTTGATTACGTCTTTCATCAACGATTCTGATGTTGCTGTGGAACCACTTGGCTGCCATTTTTCATATGTGTTTCATGACAGTATCTTTTCAGTTGCCGAGGTCAGTATATTTCTGGACCAAAATTGTGCTGATGTAACGAAAGACTGGTTGCTGTGCTCTCTACATGATAATAATTTGACGGGGATCACGCTCAAAAATATAGAAACATTGTACAACGGGATTTTATATGGTAAATATGGAAATTGGTCTCCTAATGAGGTTTGTACTTCATCTCCAAATATTCTTAGACATTGAAAAAGGTCATTTTTTTTTTTGTATTGCCTAATTTTTTGCCAGGGGCGTTATTTAGTACAACAAAATATGTCGTCTTTGAATATTCAGGATTTAACGGAACGAAATAACAGTAAAATACAAAATTTATATTCATTATCTCATATATATTTACAATTTAAGCAGATTTTATTAAGATAGTATTGTAGGCCTGCAACGGATTATTTATAATGTGTTAAATTTAAAAGTTTTGTAAAGTCTTTTATATGAAATAAGAAAATTGTGCGATTTAATCTCATACATATTTAACTTAAAAATTATTTTATACGAACTTCTGAATTTGGCAATGCCGTCATACTAAATTTATTGTATTATACAAAGAATTTTGCAGATGGCTCAGCTGACGAAGCGCTGTCATCATTTATTCAAGGACGCGACATTATTTGGCGGTGGCGTTAATTTAGGTGTACAAGAAAAAGAGAACTGTAATATCAATCAGTTTTAGGAATAAACAAATTGTTTTCTTAACGTTGTTTTCTTTTTTTGCTTCTAGAAAATTTTGTACACTTTCTTATTTTCTAGTAATGTGTTTTTGTAAGTGGTGATGAATTTTCCTGCTCCTTCTCTGCCAAAATTTTCATTAAGGAATTCACATTTTATAGCTTCGTGGATCCAAGGAAGAAATACCAGTGTTTTTTTTTTAATATTAACTGATATGTTTTAGAGAAACTAGTACGTACTTTCTAAAAGAATTTAAAGGAACTGCTTGAAATGAGGACAGTCTAAATATTTGGCTGATCGATTTAGTGCATCCTAGTCATGTCTTATTTTTTTTCCTGATTTCATAGTAAAACATAATGGTCATGTTTTTTCTGTAAAGAAGCTATTTCAGAGACAAGAAATTTTTTTGGCAGGTATTTTTAGCATTTCTTAGCGATATGATTTAAAAAAATATTTTAGCTGTATATTAGCTAGCTTTATTGTTAATGTCATTTCTTGTGTTTTGATGATAACATAATTTACAAGTGTTTAATATGGAATCTAATTAGTACAACTTTTAACTTTATCATGAATACTGCTTTACTGAACTCGTTTCATTCTTTTTTTTTTGGTTTTTTTTTTTTTTTTTTTTTTTTTTTTTTTTTTTT
>JARVGP010000869.1:0-28328 GCA_029876185.1 Mansonella ozzardi | reverse complement strand
TTTTTTTTTTTTTTTTTTTTTTTTTTTTTTTTTTTTTTTTTTTTTTTTTTATTCTCTTTTAGCAGTACTATCTATTTATCTATCAATCTATTTGCATTCTTTTTTGAACAAAATTTAACAAAGTAAAAAGGAAATAAAAGAAATGAAATTAGCTGAAGAAGTAAGATGAATAGTAGTATGGTGGTATTCTTGAACTTGTATATTTCATCCTACTTTTTTATTCATCGCCTAATTTCACCCTTTCCTCTTTTTTCTTTAAGACAATTAAAAAAAAAGAACTTTCATAGAGGGAAATGACATAAAATATATCGCGGAAGGAAGCTATCCTTACAAAAATTAACGCAAATTTGCTAAAAATGACTATCAAAATTGAACTACTATATTTATCTTCATGATTTATACTGAGCTATGTAAGTGTTGTCATGTGAGTTTGATGAGACACATGTGAAATAGAATAAAGACTCAAATTCTCTTGTCTTTAATTTTCTTGGCATTTCGTAAAAGCATAAATGCCCTTAAAGAGAGAAACGATTGTAATAAAATGAGAATAAAAATTTTATTCATCAAATATTATTACTTTTACCTTCATCATTAATTTGATCTATAACTTGCTGTTTTTCTGGATAATAGGAGGAAGAAATAAAATATCGAGTGGTAGAATGTCGACCAGCAAATTTTTGTTTCATTCATATCTAGAAATCAATCGCTATTCCAACGGTAACTTTTCAATAAAATCTTTTACATTTTTTCTATCATTACTGAAAAAATTCAATTTGTTTTCGATAAATTACAAGTCATACTGTGTTTTTCAGAAGACTGAATGTAATTTCAAATATAAATATAAATAACAATTCATAAGATTTTCTGAACAATTGACTAAGAATAAGAGCTATTTTTTGTTTTAACTGATTCAAATGTGTAGGTCAATTTCAGAATTCACTAATAGATGGAACAATTGTTTTTTTTTTTTTTTGGCTTAAATGATATATTTTAATGACATATGTGTTGTATAATAGCTATCTTTCTTGTAGTCAAAGTGAACACTATCCCAGCGAATATTCATAACAGAAATATTCAACAACAAACATTTCTTTAAAAAAATCATGCAGCTTTTCCGGAGTTTCTGCATTTCCTATTCAAACTTTATCCCTGCTCAACATCACATTTTGATCATTCAGGGAAGCTTAGGATCTTAAGGCAGCATACAGTTAGTCCATGTTGAACGTTATCGAGAAAACAGTAAATTGCCAATTAAAGGCTCTCAACATTAGTTATATAGAGAAAAGAAGTATGTGAAGTGCACTTTTCTGGGACCTTTCATCAATTCACTGAATCTATAGTTTGTAAGTCTGAAATACAGCAAGTAAATAAAGCTATAGGATAGAATATACAGAATGCAAAAATTATTTTAAGTTGTTGATTTTGTTCGAAATTATTTATAAGTATGGATTTTCTTTTCATGACTGACAAACTGACAATTTTTTATTTAGGGGAAAATTCAGCATTCCAATTTTTTCCTCTCAATGCATTGGTTACACAAATTCATCGTCTCTCTACAAATCTTTTAAATTGGAATTTGGATTTTGAAAGCTTAATAATGTGTGGCACAAAGATAACGCCTTTGAGTGGCTTGTTACATAAACATCAACTTTCAAAGTACTGTCATCCTTGACACCTTTTAAAGATTTTTTGCGGGCCCTAATGACCCTGTAACCACTGAACTCTATGATTTGGTGAGTACATCCTTTTCGACCTTAAAATTTGGCTCAATTAAGCAAAGAAAAGAAACGCTGTTGTTTAGTATTTTAGTTAGACCAAGAAATAGCTTGAGCATGGGGAAATTAGAATATGTTATAAACTTTCTAAAAATGGGCGAAAAAACGGATACGGAGAAAAACAAAACAGTTTGGTCATTGGTCATTCTCGAATATCACAGAGTTTAAAAAAGCATAATATTTCTGAAACTTGAATAACGCTAATATCCGCAGTGTTTGAAAATTTTCGGAAATTTTGCTTTATTAATTGATAAACGTCATTATCTCACTGCATTGTTGACATTTTTATCATCTTATTTACGACATAAATAGCTGATTAGAAATTTAGTAGATCAAGTTCAAATAAAAAATAGCATAAAAATAAGTTTATCATATTTAGGTAGTGCAGCAAGTATTCTGCTTTAGTAACGATTAAACGACTGAATTGTTACAAATAAATTCTGTTACAAATATTTTTATTACAAATAAATTCAAAGTGCGTCAAATCCTATTGCTCTTCGTTAAGGACATTTGATCTGAAAACTATGAGTCGCGCAATTGAGAGTGTTGAGGAAATTTTAATATTAACAAATTGTAAAAAGAGTTTGCAAGACTATTACTGCTCTCAGTAGCATGCACCGTTTTCTTAACTAAAGACTTCTCAGATTTTTACGACAGAACATATGAGGAAGAGACAAGAAGCAGGTTATAGTAGGTATAAAAAAACACTCCGAAAAGCGGTTCGTTAAAGTAACGAGGAAATATTTCAAGAATAATTCCTATTAGTATACTATTTATCAATAGTATTTTTAAATGCATGTAAACAAAGCAATTTCTTAAACACTTAACAATCAGTCCATGTGTAAGTTTGTTAAAGGCCTCACTAAACGATTTTTAGCGATCTATTTATCAGATGAGTCTAACTGATTAGTACTTATGATTGATATTAATGACAGAGTGTATTTGAAAATATACAGTACGCAAAAGCTAAGCATCTACGAGGATTCTCGAAATCAATTCAGCGATTACTAAGGATTTTCTAGTGATTTAATTTGCCATTTTTATCTGAGATTGTTCTTGGAGCGTTTTTTTACAAAGCGGAGAGTTAATAGAAAAAGGTTAAAGTGAATAACATTACTTAGGCATGCTTCCATATAATTAAAATTTTTTTGGCAGCAATACAGAAATTTTTCTCTCTGGAGAGAAAAAACGATAGGAAAAGCAGAAAGAAATCACATTGGTTCAAATTTACCGTCTGCATTTAAAAATTTCTTCCAAGACATTTCAGTTTTGTCTCATGAAAAGAGCTGAAACAGTTTTACCGTATTTCACATCTTTTACATAAACTGTTTCTGAGCGGATAGTCTTCAACATTTCGTTAGCGCAATATGTTACATTGGTAAGTGGATGAAAGCAATGCGGGGGTACTGTGAAATTGTAATAAAGTTAAAAAGTATTGACAACTAAAAGTCCATGGAGACAGTTAGAATGACAAGCAATAGAATTCCTTCATACGATGATAAGCCAATCAAATACTGATTATGAAATGCAAGAAAAGTAAAGAATTTTTGGGAAAAACATTAATCTCATTCTCATAAGCAAAAAATAATAACGATTCGCACCATTTGTGAAAATAATTACACATTTCAAACAGCAAATGTTATATAAGGATTAGTTTCGGCAAATTGATATTTGAACAGAGAAAGGAATTGGAATAAATTCCCGAAAAAAGGCTAAGCCGCCTTTCAACAATTTACGGAAGCTTTTAGTGACACTAAGAATCAATAAATTGGTACATCTTATCATTCTATCTGAAAATATTTCCTATTCCAACACTTTTATGTTAGGATATTATCTATCATAATATCCTCCATTTCAATCTTCAAAATAAAATTCGACAGAATTAATGGATTAAAAAAAGTTGACATCACTGAATATATACAACACAAATAACTTTTCTATTAATGCACAATGTGAGATATTTGTTTAAAATTTTTGTTTTGAAGTCAATTTGCAACGAAGCACTGGGTGGTGAGATGAAAAAAAACTCGTTTCGTTTTTGTTTGTTGAGTTGTGTCAATAAATTCGCGACATGATGAAAGAACATTTAAAACCTACAAACAGTCTTATTTTGATTATTTGTAGGCTTTTAGCTCTTTTCATATTGTTCCAGAAATGTCAAGTAGTTTTTAAACTACTGCAGCTGAAGGTACAAAGTTTAGATGCTAACGGTGGATGAAATGATAAAAAACAACTTAGGAAGGCCTATCAGGAAGTCGTTGTGGGTGTGCCTCATTACTTTAATGGAAACTACACTTGAGCATAACATTGATGTGTTACAAGGTAGAAACTGGAAAGGCGTAAGCAAGGCGGAAAGTTGATATTTAATTAGTTTTAATCCTCAGTAGTTTATTTAGTTGAAGGGTAAAAAACATGAGTGATAAAGTAGCTGGTAGTGTGACTTTCAACCAGTAACTTCATTCATACCTAACACGACTTGAGTTGCGAGAAGGAAGTTATTCATCGCTTCCCGACGGTATGTGTTAAAAAGTAGGAAGCGGATGGTTCTTTGAGTACGTCACTGCTGCAATAGAAAAATAAAAGGTCTATCTAGTGACAAGTTATTAAAAATCGCCTTGAGGCTTAGCTAATCATACTTGTCATGCCTTACATGTTTGTGACAGATATTCTGTTGTCCTTTACATCTTGTTGAAGTGATAAGTAATGTGAAGATATTTAAATTTATGTATATTTAAAAGCAAAACAGCTCATTGAACGCATTTTTAAGTAAGGACTATAATCTAGTGTAGTAATAATAATTTTCTGAGGTATTGAGTAATTTGGATAGATGCTCAAGCATGCACAAATTTGTGTATCATTTTTAGTATAGGCATTTCTATTAATTGAATAGCGAAATATCGTTCATGTTGCGTGAACAGCACTGCTTTATTGGTCTTTTACTGATCTTATGCTCGGTTAATGCCACTAAATGTTATACAAAATTCAGACGAAAACGCTTTTCGGATTGCAAAAATGGGGAATCGTATTTTCGAAATGTAATATCTGAACTGAATTTATTGGAACGCTTTTAGCAAAGAAGATATTAAGTGAAAGAAGATGAAGAAGATATTAATGAATTAAGTGAACTTAAGACAAAAAAAAGTAGTGAATCTGCGATACTTTTTCTTATACCAAAAAAATATTTAAATCAAATTCTTGAGTAAAACTCTGGAATAAAGATTTCATCTATTCGAAAAAATTCATCCATTCAAGTTGAATATGAAACATATTAAATGAAGAACTCGAAAAGGGGTAGTAAATAGTTTGATTAATTTGATTTACTTAAAATTTACGTTTTTAAATCTGTGAAGAATTGATGCTTTATCAATGCCATTGAATTATGCAAAAATGCGAAAACTGAGAATAAACCTAATCAATTTACTCAGTAACTGCCACTTTAAATTAACTTTTTATGCTATTCCTATTTCTTACACATTACAGAGAAGAATATTACAAAGTTAGATGTGAATTGTTAGCTTCCGCAAACTGAATTAATATTTGACTTTTTCGGAAATAATGGAATTGATCAAGCACCAGTTTCTCGCAGATTTAATTTTTCCAAATTTCCGTAGTTCAGTAATTTTCTCCATGTTATTGCCGAATATTATCAGACGAAAATAAAAACATTGAAGATTTTACTTGTTTTATCGAATTATTTTTACCTTATATCGCAACTTAACATGGTACAGCAATGATGTCATCATTACTCGATCAAAGATTCGAATCTTTTGAGGAAAAATTTCATGAGTTTTAGTTAGAGGATAACACTTAATTTACGCTTTAAATCTCAAATTTATTGCCTGATTACCTTTCCATTGTAATAGATCAAAATTTATTTAAACTAAGCATTGAACTCTTTAAAAAAGGAACTATTAAATATTAGATTACATTAAATGTAAGCCCAAAAAGATGATGAAGTAATAAGGCTTCTTTCATTTTGAAATTTTCTATTAAAGTCTGAAGAGCCAATTTAAATTCACAATGATATTTTGATGACAGATAAAAACAGGAATGAAAGTAAAAAAGCTTAATCCATTGCTTAAATTAGCAAAAATTGAATGGAACAACCGGCATCCTTCAATTGGAACTAACGTTTGCATCAGATTATAGATTCATAGTGAAAATTTTTGGAGTGACAAGAAAAATATCAAAATAGTTTCTGCTTAGCGCTTGAGTTTCTATGCTGATTTTCATGAAATGATGGATTAGAGGATATAGTAATAACTTTCAACTTTTGGATTTGGGAATTCTTAGGCTTTAAATTCTTACCTTTTAATAAAAGTCAGTTATCCCATTCTATATAAAACAACTGAAAAATTCCAGGAACTTTAATGAAAAAATTTAATAAGCACGCCACATTTTTCTTGATGGAAATCCTTGGTCATTTTTGATAATTTTTTTCGTTTTTCATCTATAGCCTGAATACTGGATGGACGTTTTCTCTCACCGGAACTAGATGAGACTTAAAATAGATAAAACTATTAAGACAGTGGTACTTCTTCGTTCTCAGTAGTTTTCTCAGTGCAGTCTATGAACTAATTCATACTTGCTTGGAGGATCCAGTTTCAGGATTTCCTTATTATTTATACATAGAGTTACCAGGTACTGTAACTCGACTTCTCGACGAAAACCAAGTAAACAAAATCCCATTTTGACACTATAAAGATCATTATAGCAATAGTAGACTGCCGGCTTATTGAAACTTGAACATTTGAGAACGCATCAATGAGTGTAAAATGAAGATAGTGAAGAAAATCAAATAAAATCCAACCTCTCAAGAGCGGCTTTAGCAAAAAAATTGCAACAAATAGCATAGATAAGGTTAAAAAAGTCAGTTCTAAAGAACAATAATTCCTTGCTGTGGATTCAGGCAATAAAATGCATTACAATCAAATAGCACTTCTGTCCTAAAAGATATGGAAAAAGATAAAATTGAGTGGTAAAAAGGCAATTCTTAACTGTCAGATTAAATATTTTACAATTTGTATGCTGCGAAAAAATTCATTACATGAACTGAAAGCAATTCTCTCAAACTTTTTAGTCTAAGCAATTTTCTTGAATAAAAAAGCTTTTGAAAAATATTGTTTGTTGACTGGAGGTGACTGACCCTTTGTCAAATCTTATTTTATAGCGCTAAATTTCTTAAGACTGATAGGAATTATTAACATTTTAAAAATTGCACGGAGAAAAATTTCCGCTGAAGTGCTTGAAGTTTTTTATGAACAATTGAAAAAACTTCTGTTGTTAAATTTCAGTACATGATAGAAATTTTTGACATTCAATTGCCATCAAAAAACTATTTGCATGAGTTCTTCTTACTCTACAAACAAAAAAGCCGATTATCTATTGTGAAGATCATCTCGAATTTTGAAATATTGGGATTCAAACTAATTCATCATTAGTTTTAAGCTAATAAAAAGACTTCCAGTAGTAGGATTTAGAAGGAATAGTTTCACGGATGTCGCATAAAATAAAATTCGGAAGCGAAAGAAAAAAAAAACTAGGAACTTGCTTATAAACTAGATCAGTGATTCCCAACCTGTTCAAGAATTAAAATATTGTCAGCAAGGCGACGGTATACTAATGGAAACAGCGGGGCTGTCTTCTTATTAACTAATGCATTAGGTCAATGAATACATTAAAAGTTTTGGTCAAAGTTTGTTTTCGAAATAGCAAAATTATTATTTTTGAATTCTGTAATCCTGCTACCAATAAAAGAGTCAAAGTTGTTTTTATTAAAATTGAAAAAACCAAAGTCGTCTCTGGCCAAAAGATTAGAAACCAGAAGATATGATCAGAAGATTAGTTTTAGGCTAAACCATGATTAGTATTCATTCAAATAAAATAGTCATCTTTTGACCAGACTTTTTTTTTTTAATTTGCGTCTATAACAGTTCGTTCAAAGATGAACTTGTTAATACAGAAAGAAAAAAATAAATTTTCTTCGACATAAATAAATGGAGGAAAATGCAAAAATCCAGCCCTTATCATTCTTTCACATATTTCGATTCGTTATCCAAGCAAGACAAGTTGCTATAATGAAAAAAAAAATTTTATCATTAAAGATGCTTTGCACTTGCAACAGAATGAATGATCTTGAGAATTTCAATACATATCTTAACTGTGTTCATGGATGCACCAAACATACGCAACATAATTGGTAAGATTGACTGCTTTTTTATTAATTATAAATAACTCAACTCTTTTATACTTTTTGCATATATCGCAATTTATTCAATGATTTAGACTTCTTCCCTGTTCATTGCATCCCCTCGAAAGCTTACTATTGCGTATTTTTTCACTGATGTAAAACAATTGCGAGTATTGTGAGTACTTTGATACGATAAATTCACCCGCATATCTTCACATGTAATAGGCGAAAAAGCCAATTATGATATATTTCATTTTATAACGACATGCATAAGACAGGTTGAATCAATTAAGTCGTAATAGATGACATAATAATGAACGGAATTTCACTGTTCAAAGCATGGAGTCTTTATCCGTTATGTTTGAATATCCACATCGATGATGTCTTCTGCTGCTCAAATATCAGGCATAGTTGAAGATCGGTTTTTGAACTTACTTGTCCACTGTACAAGATTCTTTGTGTTCCAACTGCCACAAATTCAAAGCACTTTCGCTATCTAGCGTTGCAAATGACGGTTTCACCGGATGCCACCTAAATTTTCATACTTCAAGTCAATTAGAATACTCTTCGGATTATGCTACAAATAAATAATTCTGAATAGAAAAGTATCACTTTAATCTATACCTCGCTTTATCTATTTTAAAAGACAAACTTGAGGGTAATGCATTTTTTGCTGCATTTTGAAACACAAGATGACTCAGGCATTTGAAATACATCGCGTAAATCATATAGGCTGATTCTGAAACTGATTTTAATGAACAAATATGAATAATCAGTCGGAATTTGATAGAAAAGAGAAAATACGAAATTCCTATAAATTAACTTCTTCACTACCTTTTTTCATCACCAACAGCCATAAACCGTTGTGAGCTGGCAATACGAAGGCAAGAAATTGGTCGCGTAGAAATCCGCTTAGTGATAATTTTCTTGGTTGATGATGTATCATATACATGCGCTTCACCGCATCCGTCACCACGTACCAAAATTCGACCGTTGCCATCCACGTGAAAAGCACTTGCTGCTTCGTAATTAACAAATCATCAATAATTTCTATGATTTTATAACACAACACAACATAAAATTCTATCTATATTTATTATAAAGATAAGTGTAAAGGTTTTTTTGGCTAAAATAGGAATCGGAAAAAATTTTAGCATCAGCAAACTAAGATCGAATACACTAATTAAAGTAAAGAAAATAAGAAAAATTAGCAGCAGCGAGATCTAAGTTAAGTGTCATTGAAAAACAACAGTAATGTATGTTTTAATAAACAATTTAAAATTTGAAAATAGAAAAAGGTATTCAGGAGAATTGTGATATGCTACTGTTTTGTTGCCTACATCATATCGCATAAAAACATACCTCTAGATTTCGTTAGTGGATCGAATACTCTGACAGCTTCAGTGACACGCGTATCCCAAATACGAATTGTTTTATCGGTTGATGAACTGGCAAACAGACAACCACCCCATGTACAAAGTGCTGTTACCATACCTCTAATATAATCTTGAAATTTAAGAAACGATTTTTTGATTTTAATTAAACTTTGTCTTTTGTTTTACCTTCCTCTTTTTACTAATATAATATTATTTCATTTATCAATTCTAGATTATATTTTAATCTTTTTCATTCGTAATCTAAATTTCACTTCACATTTCACTCATCTCCACCTTTTAACAATAACTTTGGAGTACTGCAGTTTAACCATAGATAATAAGACAGTAGTCTATAGTCTCTAAAGCAATCATTTCTGCGATTCTTTCCATCACTTAAATTCGCTTACAATTAGTAATATACCAATAGTCTTCTTGCTGCAATTCGATACATTGTAAATTGCTGTTAATATGCTCCTTATTGAGATCACTTACCATTATGACCTTTCAAGACACGAAATGTTGTACCCGAAGAACAATCGGTGATACAAATCTGACGACCCGTACCAGAGAATAAAATATTTGAATGACTGGCTAAATCTTCCATAAAGGTAAGTGCCCGTACGGGTTCGTCCATCGACATACTAATCCTTTGGTTTTCTGAATTTATTTTAATTCTTTCATTACGCATGATAATAGGGTCCATAGACATGAAAGCTTCCTTGTTTCTATTTCACCAATAAATATCTGATTAAACCGTCTCTTTTGTCACTATTAATTGATAGAACTAAAAAGGGATTGAAACTCACTACTGGGACAAAGTAAAACAGCAAAAACGAGAACAAAATGATAAGACTTTCACAGCAACATTTATTTCATTGAAAAACAAGTGAATGGATACTTTAAAGTTAAAAACTATTGCTTCATTTAAACCTGATTTAGATAAGTCTGCTCGAAATGAGGACAATTCAATTTTATTCTCATTAGAACAGGTAGCAATCAGATCGGCCGTTGGATTGAATGCAATATCGGTAATTCTGGACTGGTGTCGTTCACACGAATCTGATACTATCAGTTCTCCATTCCTTAATATTCAGCCGATAAAATGTAAATTTTGTGACGGCTGACTAGATTACAATTTCAGTCACTTAGCAAGGAAAGCTAGAGCTATATTGTGCATTGATAATATGTATAAAAGTTGTCCCCCTTTGTTTTTTATTTTATACAAACACGAAAATAATTCTCAAACTTTTCTGGAACACCTAAAGCCTTCCCTATATGTCTGATGAATTAAGCGTTCAAATTACACGTGTCAAAAGAGGTGCAGATTGCGCATTACATTCAATATAGTCGAATAACAGACGAATAGTAGTATATCAATAAACAACAAATAAAGGACACACGAAATGCATAAGGTCAATAGTTGACCGTTAACTTCACCGATCAAAAAAGAAGAACCATCAGGACTGATATCGAAACATGATGCCCTCTGATTTAGGCAATATTTTATATTTTTCCATTTCGGCTTACTTGCATTCTGAAAATTATGCTTCATTTTATAATTCATAATGTGCTCATTTATTGGGAAAATTTTTCTTTTGTATATCTTTAATGAGGAACATAAATAGTGGATTATAAAATATTTTAAAATGTGATACTACTTATCGTTTCCATACAGTATTTATTTTATTACTTTGATTATCAGCGCTAATTTACTATTGTAAATTCATCGACTAATATAAACTACAAATTATACCAATAAAATAATAACAAAACTATTAAGAAAAGAAATTACCTGAGAGAAAACAGTATTAAAGACACTAAAATCAGGTGATGACATGTCGTTTTTTTAACTAATTTTACGCAGTTTTTTCAACTCTTATTCAACCATATCATCACTGAAATAAAAAAAAAAAAAAAGAAAAGGTGAATAGCCAATGATATTTTTTATATTTAATGTTAAATAATAAGACAATTTCAATTATTAATTTCACTTAAGATAATTTCAATTATTAATTTCACCACTATCTCACAACAATATCAAAAAGCAAAATTCACATTCTCTTTCTTTATGTCATCACTTCCTCCTGTATACTCTTCACACTCAATATTTCTGTCTTCAGTTATCTTACAAACTTCTCTTACTACAGCATGTTAAATCGATTTATACATTAAGTACTATCATTAAGAGATACTGAAATTACAACAAGTTATATGAAGGATGAACGATTTGATTGTTCGATCAGTAAACACTATTTCGCACAAAAACAAGCAATAAGGATAAAACCGGTCAATAAGCATCAAGAAATCAAATTCAAGGATAATAACTTTTGCTTATTCCAGATCAACACTGCTAACATAATGCTGAATAAGTTTAATTGTAGCGCAATATGTCATTGCTTTTATTGAACTCTTAAATGCAAGCGTACTGTTAAAGTACATGTTGATTATGATATTGAAAATAATTATTTCAAAAGGAAAAAAATTTACAAGAAAAGATTCCATGAATTTTAGGGAAAGGAAGGAAGGAAGAAATGAGCAAAGCAAAGAAAGCATGAAAAGAACGATGTAAGAACGAAGATTCCTCAAGAAAAGATTAACACAGAGTAGTAATAGTGATAGTTCATATTAGGTCATTGTGTGGGTAATTTGCAACTGACCTATCTTGAAATTTGATAAACAACTTTCTTACAAATATGTATACAAAATCATTTATCACCGTATTTGACTAAATTCCTTCGTACTTCTTCATCTTTACAAAAAAATTTCATTTGAAGAGTTATAATAATTGTATTCAGATGATCTTGACAAAGAATTTTGAAAAAAAATTTAATGCCGTTTATAGATTTCAAGAGTTCGAGCGGAAAGAACAAATACATTATGTCATTTCCGTCTTCTTCGATGCCACAGACATTTAGTGAAGTCTCTAAGAGCAAATAACACTGATGATTTGATATCTGTCTAAGAGGTAATAATAGCAAGAAAGAAGAGAAAATAAGACGAAGCTTTCATTACTAAGCTCGAATGAACTGTTTTGAAAAGCAAGAAATAAAAAAGTTAGCAATATGTGCACAGATTATATTTGAGATTAGTGTGGAAATGATAGAAATGACATAAATCACAGAGATCGGTAAGAGGAAAGCATTGAGATATTGCAGTATTATTACACTGTGCTGCAGTGCTGATATTACATATTACTGCAAAGCTCCTTTACGATTAATTTTTCTGTTGTGACCCTTTACCTAAAGTATCGTTCAGTGAACTTCCTTCCATAGTAACAATCTACTCTATAGATGTTCAGATGAAACACAGATTGCATTATCTATCGTATACCTCTTCAGTTCAAAGTATTTATTGCATGCAGTTTGTGATTGAGAACAGGAATGAACCAATAACGAACTTTCAAAATCACTTTCATTTCTATTCAATGCCTGATTTCTCAGGCCTCAGCATTATCCAAACACCACTTCTGAGATACCAATTCATGAAAAGAATTGTTTATAAGTTAGATATATATGTATGAATATTGGTTTAATTAGTGAGTATAATTAGTGCATCATAAGACAATAATGCTCAATCTAATTTTATGCTTCTTCCATCTGAATCTCCTATTACACAATTTTCAGAATCCATCCTGCATCAGGATCTGGAAAATCTGTTCCTCTACTAACTAGCCTCCTGAAAAACTGTTCAGTCCAACAATTAACAGCGTCGAACCAATGCTAATTCAGCTGTCACTTTACCCATACTCACGCAGTTTACCCGATGTTTCTTGGATTCGTTCTAATCTGCTTCCATTCCATTCAACTCATTCAATGAAAATTGATTTTCTTATTTCGTAAACACTTAGACTAAACTCCAAATCTAATGCCAAATAATTAATCTGCTGATTACTTGAAAAATTTTTGGAATAGCATCTTTAAGCGAATACAGAGTATCTTTATTTGGTTCAGATAATTCATGAACATGAAGGACGGGTTTGCAATAAAAAATCAAAACAACTACAAAATACATAAACAGGACATGAAACAACAAACAAGAAAGTTTTTAAAAAGCGCATCAATACTCGAACTGGAAATTATGGAAAACTTGCTGAAATCTTCCATTTTCTTGTAAATTCATTTTCCCTCGGCTAAATTACATTGTCAACTTATCTGATCTACTCACGTAGATTATTGGTCTTACACGAGTAAACTGAGTACAAAAACTGGGAATCGAGACAAATTTATCAAGCAAAGTTCACGAATACTCAAATTCTGGACTCAAATCTGCAAAAATTATCAAAATCCAAGTATTCCACGGTATTCGTTATCTGAACCACATTTCTTTTCTGTCGGACAAAAAAAATTCTCCATGATCTAACGACCATTTTCCTGATAAAATGAAAGCTACAACAGCAACAAACAGTCAATAAAATAATTAATGGGAAAATACGGCTACGATAAAGACGAAATTGAAAGCTGATTAATTCAGTAAAACCCACCTTTTGAAATAATAAAATTATTGTATAAATCATCAAAACAAAATAAGCACGAAAAAAGAACAGAACGAGGTTCTAGTATTAAATTTGAAAAAAAGAAAACGATTGAGAGGCAGGCTTTATCAATTCATAAAGTATGGCCACGAACTGGAGCAAAAGTTGTACCATTCTAGCTTCAAAAGAAGCGAGAAGGATTAGCCGTTCTTACAGAGATAATGTTTTCATTTCTTAGTTCCTATTCGTAGCCATTTACCCATTCACTAATAAGAAAAACTTATAAAAAATAAGTAAACAACTGAAATTGGAAAATTCTAAAGACAGAGGTGTTAATAAATATAATTCACCACATTTCACCTGCTTTAACAACATAGATGAGCTCAATTTCCAACCAAAACTAAGGATGATATGAAAAAAATAATCAAAGAACTAAACAATCTGAACAAAACTGGCAGAAATATGCCTCATCCTTTTAACAGTCAAGCCCATAAGACATTCTATGAAGAACTCTCATTTCGACAAATCGCAAACTTTTCAAATAACAACTGGTAATAAATTTATGACCTCAGTTAACAACAAAATTTCACAACAATCGATTCTTGATGTGTCGTACATCCAATATGATTACCTAAAAATATATGATGTATAATAAGGTCCTGAACGGCAGATTTTCAGCCCTTATTTGAAAGTGTACGCGGTAGTACAAATCTGCTGAATTTAAAAAAAGAAAAAGAAAACATATTAAGGAAGCTTAAAAGCAAATTCCGAAAAGGATAAACATGGTATTAAGAGCAGTAACATTGGTTTAACTGCAAAATTCTAACCGTTCCATCACTTGCTGATGCACCAACTTTGTCGCCCCGAAAGTTCCAACCCACTTCGAAGATTCCGCCATCACTTAAACTTCCTGTATGGCTTTGAATCAATTTTCCTGACTAAAAATTTAGCTTATTTTAATTTCTTCAGTATAACGACCTTTAGCACTAATAACGACAAATTAAGTTAAATAAGCCTCCGTCAAAATTAATGCAAAATGAACGAAATTCTAGTTTAAAGAATCTTGTTTCCCTGGTATTTACTTCTTCAACAAGTTGTTCATTGCCTGAATTACTGGAACAACTGTGATTCTGAGCGGCATAAAATGTGATTTAAGGAGATATACTTCCATTCAAATTGTCAGAGTTTCTGAAGAATACACAACATGCACTATTTCGCAATCCTAACAAAGAGTTTTAACCTGTACATCCCAAATGTAAACAGAACGATCGAAAGAACCGGATGCGATATACTTTCCATCTGGTGAAAAACCAACAGAATAAACTGGCTCCGTATGCTTGGTCAGCGTTCGAACACACAGTCCTCGCTCGATATCCCATAATCGAACTGTATGATCGAAAGATGCACTGTAATAGTCTCTATTTCTTCAGAAAATGAATTTATTTTTGAAAATTTATCATTACAAGAACAAAAAACTACCTTGCAAGTGTATAGCCAACTGGCGACCAACGTATCGTATAAATCTCCTTATCATGGGCTTTTAGATTGTGCACTACATTTTCGTAATTCATCGACCATACCTAAGATAAACATTTGTACCGCGCCAAGAATAAAAATGTACTTTTCCCGTTAAGATGTCTTCATAACTGTCTCCACAATAAAATGCCTAAATATTTCTACAATGAACTACAAAAATCGCTGCATAAAATACGGTGAAGATTTTCAAATGTGACACCTTCAATGTCATGTCGTCAGAACATGAAGCCAAAAGCCGTGAATAAACGTCGTACTTTACAGCATTCACTTCATTTGTATGGCCCTGGAATGCATCTAATTTGCCGATATTTTCTCTAAACTAGAAAACAAGAATTTCGGAATGAATGATTTTCAAGA
This sequence comes from Mansonella ozzardi, assembly GCA_029876185.1. Taxonomy (NCBI): domain Eukaryota; kingdom Metazoa; phylum Nematoda; class Chromadorea; order Rhabditida; family Onchocercidae; genus Mansonella; species Mansonella ozzardi. Next base: position 12,623 of record JARVGP010000869.1, on the reverse strand, counting down.
ACGGAAACTTAGCACAAAACAATTAGGAATGAAGTGTACTGATTAAAATTCAAACTACCACCAACTCGGTGAAATGTCACAAAGAGATAAAAAGGAACGAAGACTGAATTTATCAAGATGAAAATCCATAATCCCTGCTTGATACTGAAAAATTTAATAATTTCAATAAATTAAAAGAAATCAAATTGCCTGGAATGTCTTCAACGGCTTCTCGCAACCTAATTTGCATACATGGATGCACATGTCTGTACTACAAGATGCAAACGTATCATCTGACATCCAGTCAACATCCAGTGCCGAACTGCTATGAAATTGAAACACCTGCACTTGTACACCTTTAAGTGGATCCCAAACAATAGTTGTCTGAAATTTCGCTTTGTAAATTTCTCAAGAGACAATTAATTAATGGGTTATAAATACGAAAATTTTAATACTAATCTTATATATGTGAAAATAAAGATAAAAATTATATACCTTATCAACTCCAGCACTAAGAATTTTATCGCCCTTTTGGTTCCACTTCAGTGCAAAAATTGGACCTTTGTGAGCCCCCAGCGTATAACGCAACCTTCCTAAAATAACGATTAATATGAACTGCTCTATTCATCAAAATAACTAGCGTAATGAGATAATACCACAACCAACCATCGGTAGCCCAAACACGCGCATAACCATCATAACACCCCGTTGCAAGTAAATCACCGGTACACTGAAAAATGATAAGTATAATAGCATGAATAAGTCAATAAGATAAAAATGAAACGCTTTTACTGACGAGATATGACATCTGAATCTATGCATCAATGTTTTTTAAAAAAATTCTCAATGCTCAACTTCTTGCTACTCTTTCAGAACCATAGAGCCCAATGTTTCTTTAAGTATAAATTTAATTTCACAACTGCTTTCTATGGAAATCTTCTGAGTCTATCTTAAAACCTGCGAAACTGAAGAACCATTCTTAATTAATACAGTCATACATAGTAAGACAACACTCAACTCCAACTTTCAATTAAATTTATAGCTGTCTTCCTTTCAATGAAATGTTATTTTGAGATACTAGTACATCAAATGATCAGAATAACCAAATGACCAGAATCAGCAGAGCAACACATCAGTGACTACTGCACTAATAAAAGACAAATATTGTCGCTAGAACTCAAATTTGAAACGCTTGATACCATGGAAAATATGCAGAAAAATTCTTTTACTTAAAATCTAACGAAATTAAGGCTTTAAACTAAACACGTTCCACGCCAATTATGATTAATAATGCTTAAACAATGGCGCAGATGACAAACATACACGCGGACAAATACGACTGCCGCAGAATGCAATATCTGAAAAAATTTATTAAGAAAAGAAATGTTAACGAACATTCCAGTCAAGAGAAGTAACGTCCTTATTTGTAGGAGGATTTTTGTCATCTTTTTGCATACAATGTTTGAGCACTATTGAATTATCATGGATAGCTTGGCATGACATCGTTGCTAGCTCTGAACCATGTACATTCCATATACGTGCCGTACTATCACCAGACCTACAATATTATACTAAAATTTACACCAATCAATAGGGCGCAAAATAATATCCGTACTATGTGAAACCGCTATCAGATGAATCTCAACACTCTATAAATGCTTTAAATGTTAATTATGCTTTACTAATAAACAAAATAATATTTCAGTTAAAAAATGATATGTCTGGCATCAAAAATTCAGCTCATTTCGTAATTATTTTAATCATGATTGGATCGTTTTCATCCAACAAAAGCAACAGGAGAGCTTCGTATCTATTAACCCAAGATTCTTGGCAGAGCTAAGATGGACATAAACTATCTTAACTTAGCATAATTCATACTTGCTCATTTTTTTAAGCAGCAGTTAAATTTGATTAATTGACTGCATTTGAAACCTAAACAATCTTCCCGGAAGTTGGATGAATACTGGAGTTGAAATAAGAATCACACGGACTAGCGTTCATACATTTCGTTCCTACTACCGGTTAAACGCTTAAATCTGAAGAATTTCAAAGTTTACCCAGAAGCTATGAGATCATTTTTTGGATTCCACGTACAAATGAATACCTCGCTATCGTGTCCCTTCAGATACCGCACCTTAAATAAATAAATCTTGAAAAGATAAAATTTGAGAGGATAGCTCAACAGTTTACTGAATCTTTTGCTCTGCAACGTCCTTTTTTGTTTCCTCTTCTAAAAGCAGCCATTGCGAGCATTTATTTAATCACCTTATCCCTGCTAATTTCATATGGTCGATTTTCTAGCTGCGCAGTTGAAAGAATACCATTACCATTGCTCACACGTGGTTTTAAACCATCAATCTCCATCGGTGCTCCATTGAACTCACTGCAAATTCTGCACCTGCGTTATCAGTTGGATCCATCAAAAATCTTACCGCAATAACTGACAAAACTATTGAAGTATTACAGCTGCACAAGGAAAAAGGTTGGGAAGCTCAATTATTCTCAAGCCTTATTCAAAATTTTATAATAAAAAAAGGTAGAAATGAGCACTTTTTAGTCTTCAATATTTGATATTCAATCAAACCCACTCTTGCTTTCATTGCTTTCACCGAATAAATGAATTTTCGAATTACAACAATTATATTCCAGTCTTTACAGAGATATGATTAAATAAAAACAAACGTGAGAGCCTATCCTAATAGAAACAAATGACTACTGAGAATGATTTTTCCCCAGTCTTCCTATTAGAAAATATCTAAAATTTCGAAGCTGGGTGTTGTAACAGCTAGTGACTTCCTAAAAGTATATTCGATCCTAATAAAACAAAATCTATTAAATTTAAAAACTACTTAAATATTCACACTAAATCACGGTTGTGCCTGATCAGGGCAGTAACTGAAAATTGTAAAGCAGTGAAAGCAGTCAAAAATAAATATAAAACTTTATTTGACCGCGTGCACCCGAAGGACTACAGCAATTCTTCAGAACGATAAACAAGATATTTAAAAAAGATACCCACTGTTCGCCTGGGCAGCACGAAACTCAGCAGCAGCAACTTTAGCTTTGCCCATTAATCCATTTTGTGATCGATCTCGAGACTCCCTCTCTCGTTCCAGAAAAAACTGCTTCCCGTGATGTGAAAAGGTGAATGACGTCTGTTCAGCAATAGCAGTGGCAGAATGAAACTGCTGGTGATTGTTGGGTAATAAAGTCGATGCACTGGTTGTAGGTACTCCCATAATATTTGAATCTGAACCGCTATCATTACCATCTGTTACACCGAAGGACTGGCCAATGCTGCCGAAAGGTAACAGTGTTGCCGACGTTGATGGAGCTACCTGGAGCCAATCATACGCAAGTTTACAAAATACATTGTATGGCATTCGATTGTTTTCACTTCTAGTTCCTATGATCTTTGCTCCATAAAAGAAGCTTACCCGCATATAGTAAATCCCAAAAACTTTCGTTTTCCCTAATTTACATACCTTCCTTGTTGAAAATATGATTCTTCCAGAAAAGATTTATCAATTAAAAACAGTAACTAATCTATTCTGGTTCATTGTACACTTTTGCATAAAATAAAGTGAATTAGTAAATTATAAACCTTCAACTCTCTCAATTTTGAGATCGAATAGCTTTGCTTTTCACCATGAGATTCGCGCATTTCTCGATCTCGCGATTGTTGCTGTCTATCATCCATTGTCGTTGGATTTAACACCACCAACTTGTCCTGTTGCTTTTCCTTGACCTTACTACTCGGTACTTCATTTAGAACTAAAACGTGAGATGTTGCATATTTCGTAGAGGGACGAAAATATTACTAATTTTCAGCACCTTTTCGTGAACGAAAGCTTGCTTTTTTCCATCCAACATATTAATTGCCGGTATTCACTATTCACCCAACATAAAATATTCCATTTATCAACTATAAAGATTATCAAAGTCTGTTTTGTAACACTTATCACAAAAACATACTTAACCAAACCATATGCCAATAATTCTTATTACAATTTAATTTCACAAGACAAAAGCTATCACTTGAAGAGAGCAAGCAAAAAACTACCTGTAAATTCTCTTTTTAAAATGTTTTTTCTCTACAGATATTTACAAAACGGCAGACATTGGAATCCCAATCAAAACCCAAGAAAGGATGAAAACTGTAATAAGATTTCATACTTTTTATAAGTTCATGTCACAGTATTTAGCCATAACGGTTAAAACGTTAAAATCAAAGTTATCGCACAATCTGTATTTTCTTAAATAGTTAATGTAAGTTTAACTCACAACTTCAACTCGGTTGCTTTTTATGACCAATGAAAAAGTATGAGGAAAAATTCTTGTTGAACAGGAATTCCAATTCTTGTTTCACATTACCATATTATTAACACCTCGGACCATTTTAATCTTTAGAAATGACTCCCATGATGTTGAGTCAGATCAACCAATGCATTTAGCCGTAGAATAGCCCTAATCTTTTAAACTTCTCGACGTATTTTTTGATAATGGAATTAATTTTCATTCTTTCTAGGATTTTAACTGAAATCCCAACGTCTCTCTTTTTGCGAAAATATTGCGTAACCAGAACATGGTTTTACTTTTAAACAGGGATAAGTAATGAATGAAATCATTGAGTAGAAAATTTTTGCTGGAAAGAAATGAAAATGTTCAATCTATCAATATATCTGTTATTTTTGTACAAAGAAATTCAACACCTTTTTGAACATCTTAAAAACCGGTTCCTCTCCGAGTGTATTAAACTATAAAAGTGAAACTATTACCTGCTTCAAGCAGAGATAAATTTTCTACCATCGTTTTTTCAGTTCGTGGCTCACCGGCGGCACTTGTACTCGCCACAGCACATGCTTCAGCCTCCGTGTAATAAATACCCTTCTGCAGTGTTCCAGAATTTAGTATATTTTAATATTTTCCGTATAACTTACTTCATGGATCTCTTTCATAAATTTGGCAAACAATAAAATTTAATGGTGGAAACGAAACTAAAATAGTAACAAAAGAAAACCTGTATTATATTTATTAATGCACCCATAGGCACATCGTTACCCGCAGCTCCAGATTCCAGAACACGTGATTCATTGGCAAATGTGTAGGCCGTATGCACAAAACCTGTATTTTAGAAATTATATTGCAATGAAAATTTTATCCACAATTGATATTTCTCAATGATTTAATAAAATGAAATCTTTTCTGAACATACATTATAGTATTTCGAATATGCAAAGAAACTCATAGTTAAGCAAGGGTTTCGAACACCATCAGAAAGTTTTTTGGAAAAAAAAAAATTGTGATGAGGCATCCGCCAAATTATTACTGATATATTCACCTTTCACTAACCATATTTAAATTCAGCCGAATATTCAAAACTATAATCTACTTAATCTATGATCCTAGCGTACAGATAACGTGCAAACAACACTTGAGAGAAGAGGGAATAACGTACAATTCAACTTTCAATATAACTAAAATATTAAATATTATGCAATCTCTTAGATACCATCACTCTACCCATTTTTCACTACTATTATTGAAAACATTTACAGGTATGTAAATATAATCTTAAGATTTCATTCCGATGAAATCCAATTCAAACCAAATAAATATATGAATGCCGTCTATCTCTTTCTTCATCCCTTAGTACTATCTAGTTATTCTAAATGACATCGAATGTGGCATATGAAATGTTCTCAATAAATTTTTTTTTTGCATTTTTGCACAAAAAAAAATAAAACAGGATATAACAAATTCAGTACATTAAAAAAAAAAAAAAAAACCCGCCAATTTTCGTTTACTAATATTATGCTATTTGCCAAATGATCACAATGTGATACAGTTCATAACGAATGATTTCAATGAAGCTTTATGAATAGCAAAAATAAAAAACATAAACGAACCCGATTCATGTAGATATCTATAGATGATAAAATTGACGTCGTCGCTAGTAAATGTCATCTTCCAACAGTGATACCGGAAACCTCAGAAATACAAACAAATTAAAATCAGTAAAATAGGGTAACGACACGCTAAGAAAAGACAACCCCGGGAAGATTGTCGTGCACGAATGGTGCATGCCAGCGTGCACCAAAACGAATGCCTAGGATTACAGCAGCACAGTAACAGCCAGCAATAACCACCGACAATTCACGAAGACAAAATATGGTTCTATCACGGAAAGATGTCTTCTGCACAATAACAATTGCCTAATTCGTCTGCTGCTGCGATACACTTTCGTTTATGCAAATTTCTGAAATCTTTTTCCTAAATTTGTCAGAATGCAAATTTCGCAAACGTAGGTAAATCACGGTGCACGTTTATACAAAAATAATCACTGTACGAGAGTAATTAGCTCAATGAATATAAAAATCTTCCTAATTTAGTTCAATAGGCATAAACTACGACAATATTAGAATACTGAAACTTAAAATTTAATTGAACGTATTTTGCCTAAAAGAATACTACAGTTTCGTATTCCTCTTCCAACTTTTAACATCCTCTTTATCTGATCAATTTACCGTTAAAAATTATAAAAGCCCGATACATCATTTTCTGGTATATCGTCGTTGTATGTATATATGAAGCAATACAGAAGTTATGAGAGAGAGAGAGAGAGAGAGAGAGAGAGAGAGAGAGGGACCAGACCGAGTTATTTCTCTTGTTTTAGTAATCGATAACAAAGGAGTACGATATTTGCACAGTTGTGGGAAAGTTTGACAATGATAAACATTATACAAGATCTCTTTTTCTTCATTATTGCTATAAGTAACAAAAAAAATCGACAGTTTGGAGATATTTCTAATATTAAAGGAATATTACAGTGCACTAATTAATGACAAAAACCACTGAAAAGTCTTATAATGGTCATCACTAGCCATCAAAGGGCCAGATCCTTGGCCATATTCAGCATTCAAATTCATGCTATGCATGAATATCATGCTGTTTTAGCTATGTCGACCAATTTAACTTACATTTACTAAATTCCCTCTCTTTATAGTATCATTCCTTCAAAAAATGTTTCCATGAACTAAAGCTAAAGTAAATTTGCAGGTAAGTAGAAAAGCAATGTGTACACCAGATGAATTAGATGGATCGGTTAAATTCGATTTCATCAAAATTCCAAATTCTTTTCCTCCTAAAAATCTCGATCTTTTTCCAGTTCCTGCAATTACTAGAACTATAAATTGGCCAACATTTGTTTTTACACAGAAAAGTTGAAAATTGTCTCTTCACTATTTGCTAAAAATGACCTTGAAAAGAAAAAAAAAAATTAATGACGAAGAAAATGTTCCATCCATTTCATCTCTCACAAACTGCTTTTGCCATCTGTCGCCCTATTCCCTTCTCACCATTATTTCACAAGCATAAATGTCATTTTTTCTATTCTAGGAAGATTTAAAAACGATTTGTTCCAAACTTCCAAAAATGTAAGACTACTTTTTCAGAACTAAAAAGAGAATCTTACCGCACCGCTACACATATAAATGACTCGAGATTGGCTCAGTTTTACGTGGATATCAATGAACAAACGTATTTCTGAAAAAAAAAAAAAAAAAAAATAAGCAGATTAGACATAGTACAATGAATGATTTTAATCATGAAGAGCTCTAGATTGTTTTCAACAAGACCGTTTCATTATAAATTTGAGAAAAAAAAAATATCTTCAGTCCAATACTTTAGACTTCTTGCCATTTCTTTTTTTTTTTGACTAAAAATCTTGGCTATAAAACTAACAAAATCTTGAAAAGAACATTTTCAAAGTTACACTCATACATCGAAAATAATTTCTGTAAAATTATAAGACGTACGTTGTCTAAAACTTGAAAACTATGAGCTCCTGTTTCAAGGCGACTTAGCAATACGCATCCTTCGTTGAATAAAACAAATTCTTCGGATACTACTGTAGCAGCAATTCTGAGTAAATTTTTTGTTTTAATATAAACTTTTCCTGAAATCCAATACATCATTACTTGTAGCTTCCAGAGAATGACAACAAATTTTCGAAAGAGACACTCGTAAATAATGTAAAGGTGAAAATAAAAGTGGAAATAGGATGAAAAGTAAAGTAATAAAAAACGAAATTAAAAATATACTTTTTTTTTTTTACCAAACAAAAGTTTGAAATGTTGATTTCGTGGAAGTTATGGAAGTTTTTGTTGATCTCAATAGCATTAAATAATTATTAAAATAATTTTCTACTGTAGAGCAAAAGCAAAAAAAAAAAAAATCAATGCTACTTTTGATCATACTGAATATTTTCTGCAAAAATTGCTCAGATTCAGTGCTTTTAACGTGTAATTTCACGCTTACTTCTAACGTGTAATTTCACGTGTTGGAAAAATAAACAATTTTCCACAAAAAATACTTTGATGAACGTGAAAAAAATGATGATTATTTCACGTAGATTTAAACTGCTTACCTATCTTTGGGATCATTTATATGAGAGAGAAATGAGAGAAAATACTTCAAAAATTCTTTCAATTTATAATTTCTAAGAACATATGAGATGGTCCCTCACTTTCCAAATACTTGCAACATCACAACGATAATAGTAGTAGTAGTCAGCGGCACGAGCAAATGAATGACAACTAGAGACGAGAAGATCATGCAGAGGAGGTGAGGGGGCGAGGGGGGAGAGGGGGGTACGTACACAGGAGCCCATTTTTCTGACAATCGCAATAGTTTTGCAAAATATTGGTTAAGACAATATCCACACAGATACGTGAACTTCACACTTACGTTACTTTTATTTATTTCATTTATCACTTTCTCTTTGGTCATTTTTAAGTATCCAATTATTTGTGTGGCAGCTCAGTAATTTAATTATCATGTGACATAAAGGTGAAGTAGTAGTAGTAGTTCCACACAATTAGTTTGTCTTATTCAAAGAAGTTTCAAATGAATCGATAATTACTATAGATCTTCACGTAAGTATACGTATTCGTTCGCATTACATGCATTTCAACGTAGAGACCAATTTTTATGCTTACGTTGAGCTGACTGATTGTAAGCTTAAAATCATTGCTTTTCCGTAAAGCAAACATACTAAATTCTAAAAAGAGATGAAGAATGAATTACCTGATGTTTTTCTTGCCTATTTCCTGATGTACTACTTTTATTTTCCATTACAGTGAACTTCTGAAAGCTTCCCACTTCTAACTCTAATTTCATGTGAATTTTCAATCACATGATACACTGCATAGTGTTATTATTTGAAAACAACAATGAAGTTTCAGCAATAAAATTGAATTTTCATTGAATATATTAAATTTTCAATACTGTACATTTTTACACCCTTCTACAACAAAACTAACAATTTTAATGCTTTAGCAATAAAATTTTTCAATAAATGCCACTATATTTTTGTAGCAAATAAATTAAAATGTTTCAAAAAAAAAACTATAAAATTAAAATAATTATGTATAATCATCGATGCAATTCGTTATAGTTTTCACAAATTTGAAAGAATGTATTGGAAAATTAAATTAGCCGAGATATCTACTTGATATTTTTATCACTTAAAAGCACAATTTTTATAAATCTTGTACAAACTAAAATTTTACGAAATGTCGGACAAATCCAGAAGTGAGGTATGCCCCTTGGTATTATTACAGCTAGTAAAAATCAATAAAATAAAATCAACAAAAGAACAAACAACGAGCACTTGTGATAGCTAACTGAATGAATGAACTGTTGCATTCAATCAAACTCTACGTGCCTGATCACGTTGATATTTAATAAAGAATAAAGACCATTCTTACATACTAAATAAGGATGAGAAAGTTTGCTTTCTCTCAATCATTTCAATCCTTTAATTTCAACTTTTCTTCAGCATCTATTGCCATGAGATATCCAAAAAAAAAAAAAAAATTAATTCTCAATGAGATGATATTTTCATATTGTTGTGACATAGATAAAAATAATAATAAACTTTCTTGTCTAAAATGCTTTAATTTATTGAATTTCTCATATCTAACTCCTTCAATCATCACTAAAGTGTCATTTTTCACTAAGGTAAACAAGAAAGTTGTAAAGATGAATGCAAGCCTATAGCTAATTTGCGAGTAATATAGCCACTTAGCTAGCTAAAAGCAAAAGTACGAAATACTACGGTAGTACTTATAATTATACATTAAAGATCTATTACTGTATTACGGATTTATACAAACTTTTTTATTAAGTTTTAGCATAAAAGCTTCATTTCTAATCATTTTGAAAAGTTATGGAAGAATTTGCGATCTAAGCAATTAAATTCAAAACTAAAGATAAAATATATTGCTGAATATATGCGGACATAATGCAAGTTGTAAGTAAAAGTTAGGCATAAAAAGAAACTGTGCTCATCTAAAGCTATCATATCCTATACTATTTCATTGGTAAAGCTTAAATTTGAAAAAAGATGCAAACTTTCAATCTAACTAATTCTTAGTCTAACTAATTCACTCTAATTTTCAGTCTAACTTTCAGTTATCTTTAAAATTAATTAGATTAAGTCTCTTTGCTTTATTATTATCGAATAAACCGCACAACTGTAAAATGATAACAGTAATGATGACCATCACCATCATCATCATCAGAATGTGTGCACAGTTCATTCATTCATTCACTATTGTACCACACCCCTGCACTTCTTCTTGCATTAAAAGTAAAGCACGCGAATAGTGTGATTGGTCAGAAGAGGAAATGTCCAAGACGAGAATGGACAGGCATTTTTACAATGCAGCAAGAATGTTTCATCTCTCTCTACGTTACTTTTATTAATTCTTCAAGAGACGTGCATATAAAATATCATTTTTACACGTAGATATATCCTTACTACGTGCACATAACATATCATTTCTACACGTAGCTTTATCCTTACTACGTGCACATAATATATCATTTTTACACGTAGATTTATCCTTACTACGTGCACCTATTTAATTTTATATGTACATATTTCCGTTCAACAATTCAAATATCACTCTCAATTACATCTACTTTCTCTTGCATTTTGTTACTCGTAGTAATGTTGTCAACAACAACAACAACAACAGCAATAATTGCACCTACTTTACGACTGTACACGTTTTTGCATACGTGCAAATGATGCACATGAAAAAAAAGGTGCATGCATGAAATTTGTTGAAAAATTTAATAGAAAGAGTTGCGCATAAATAACTGCCATACACCAGCAACAATATTTCCCCTGCTTCTTTTCACTTGTCCATCTAATCAACCAGCAAATTGCAATATTAATAGAAAGGAAAGAGAGAGGGAGAGAGAGAGAGACAGAGACAAAGAGAAAACAATGCAATTTGTGGGGACCGTATAGAAGAGAAATATCTTTGTGGATGAAAAGAATGTAGCACTCTTAAAAAAAAAAAAAAAAAGCGTTATAGATGGGGACCATATCATTTGCAAAAATTGAAAGTTAGTTCGAAAAAGTCTGAGAGTTCGCGATACTCAGAATGCGTGTAAGTATAGCTAGGTAAGGGAAGACAGGGCAAAGAGAGAGAGAATGTAGAGGAAGCATATAGATAGGAGACATAAAAAGAAGTGTTCGAATTTTGAAATGAGAAAAGCTTTTCATAAATAAAAATTCAGGAGTTGATGACGGGAAAAAGAACCTGTTGTTCCATATCAGTTTATAACGCTTCTTTAACGTGTCCAAAAGGTTAAATGAAGTCTCTGATTTCATCAATACTTTACAATGATGAAAATGACCTCTCTTATACGTTAGAATTTTACGTAACGTGAATTACGTCTCAGTTTCAATCCAGGATATCAAAACTTTTTGACAAATCTAAGCCAATTTTTTTCAGCAAAACTAAGGCAAAATTTTATTACTAACTCTCTAGATTAGGGAATGAGTTAATTACTATCAGCTCAACCACGACCACAAAAAGAATTGGCAAATACTCCTCGATTTGGCGTTACTTTACCAAACAAAATTCATCCCTTGTTGCAGGAAAATTTCCAAAAATTTGATGTCGTTTCCATACATCCCTTTAAAAGTTATTCAAATGCGTATGAATTATAATTGTTATAAAGAAAACATATGAAATTCACGGAGATAAACATAAAAAAGATAATACACTCATCTTACCAGCACACAATGCTATCAGCAAATTGACTTACGAGAAATACGTCATGGCGACACATTAAGCGTGCGCATCTTCTGGATTATAATACGCCACATCGACATTGGCCACCTAACTGCATGTTACGAATTCAGTAGGGACCATCTCACAAATTCAAAAAATGCTCTACTCATTCGAAATGAACCAACCATTCCATTGAGTATGCCGATATTTATGAATCTATAGAGTGCACGTGTATATGTGTCTGCACGTAAGTATACGTGTGCACGCACGTGTCTCCACCCGTCCGTTTTTTATGCCTGCATATTGCAGAAAATCGTTCCAGCATAGCGGTATTTAATCGATTGTTCCAGTTGAACATATTCTTCTATATTCTCTGTATTCTCTGTGTGCTTCTTGTCTTAATAGTCTCTGTAATCGTATGTGTGTGTACGTGTGCATGTGTGTTTTATGTGCAGGTATGTATGTGTGTATGTATGTATGTGTGTATGTATGTGTGTATGTATGTATGTATGTGTGTATGTGTGTATGTATGTATGTATGTGTGTATGT